>JAJVDC010000351.1:0-17229 GCA_021436925.1 Neofusicoccum ribis
TAAAAAAAAAATGAAAACCCAAAAACTGCCCTGTCCACAACCAGCATGGTCCAAAGCGCAGAGGAGATATGTATCGAAGAAGGAGAAAAAGCAGCTAGCTAATTAGAAAAGGAAAACAAAATTATTACCTCATCCCCATCTCTTTCTTTGAGTATCTCGCTTTCGAACGTGCTTGTTTTATCGTCCGTCTCGGTCATCATCTGTGTTCCCTTTTTTTGGTGTGTGTGCGTATTCAATCTGTACATCAACTTCGTGTCTGTCGTGATAGAGGGGGTATGAGTAGTGTGAGAGTGCGTGCGTGAGGGTGAGGAGGCTCGCGCCTCTGTGGGTGCCAATCTTGAAACAACAACCTGCGGCAGCAACCGCAAAACAAAAGCCGCCCATGACCGTTTGCCGCCTGCTATGCAAGTATGAGGAAAATTGAGGGAAAATACAGGGCTAACAAGAGACGAGGAAACAGTAAATCAAACAGCAGCCCGACAGCAATAGGAGACTCGCTATAACGCAGCAGCAAACAAAGCAAGCAAAATGAGTTGAAGGCAGGGGGAGGGATCAATGAGGAACAAAAGAGGGAACCGAACAGGCGGACTGTGAGATGCGAGTAGGAGACCGTGTGCCAGTGTTGACAAATTAGACACTGACGGTCCTCCTTCTCGTAACAGTCGGCTTCTGCGCGTGGCAAATCAACAGCCGGAAGCTCGTCTGCCTCTTCTCGCACTCGTTCAGCAACGTCTCGTCAGACCAGATGTTCTGGCCAATTTCGTTATCCGGTTGCAGAACCATGCTCTCGTAGCACCGCGAGTACCACCATCGGCCGACGCGGGCAACCATCTTCGAGATGCCGTCATCTGAGGCACCCTCTTTGCCCGACATGGCAACGAGGTCACCAAAGTGGGCTTGGCTTGGCATCCCGCTCGTCGTGTTGCTACCACCGGCCTGGTTTGTCAGGTCGACACTCTTGGGCATCTTGCCAGCTGTGGGCACGCCGACAATGCAGCGACTCAAGTTTTCGAATCCGCGTCGTCCGATCAGTCGTTGGAAAGCGTCGCTTGCATTCATCAGGCAAACCTCCGGATCTGTGCTCTGCATGCGCATCTTCAAATCCCTCACTGCCCTCCTCGCCCTGTTACCCATGTTGACAAGGTCCAGATCGAGCACGCTGACCTCGAGATGACCGCCTGGGCGAAGCACGCGCTTGCACTCCGAGATCGCGGCGCGGTAGGTGGCCTCAGGAGCAGCAACCGGAAAGCGGAATACAACAGCAGCGAAGAAGCCTTTCGGGAATGGGAAGGGGGCCAGGAGGTCGGGATGGTGGATGAGGCGGTAGTTGGATGCAGGTGCAACAGGTTCAGACTGTGCCGGCGAGTTGCTAGGACTGGGACTGATGTAGTAAACCTGAGCCGACGGATAAGTAAGAGCGCAGTAATAGGACCAATCTGATCGTTGATGTTAGCATGCTGATGGCCGGGCTTTTGAATTCTGAAACGTACCCTGTCCAAGACCGTCAAGAACCAGAATACGGTCTTCGACGCTATTCTTGAGTTCGAAGTGGGCCGGGCTGAACAACACTCTTCCGAATGACAGCCACTTGCTGACCATCAAAGCGCCAAACCTGAGATCCGCCATCGACGCCACACCCTCCTGCGAGTTTTCTGCCATTTCAGTCAAACGTGAGTCGCGAAAGTGAACACGAGGCTTGGAAGGCTCCTCTGGGACTTCGGCCGGATAGGATTGTTGAGGAGCAGTCTCGGGTTCAGGCAACGCATGAAGGCTGGAGCGCTCAGATCCCTGTTGAACAGAGTTCAAGCTCAAGCGCATGGACGGGAGGCTCAACCTTCCAGTCTGCGGATCAATCAAACTGTGGCCTTGTCCGGCCTCATCTGAGGGAAAGTCCGAATGGGTCCCTGCAGTAGAGGGTGTTGCCAGAGATTGAAACGCAGCGAGAAGACGTGAGCGGCGCAAGTGCACGGACGCCGGAGTAGAGTTACGGATCTGCACGGAAGTTCGCGGGGAGATATCCTCTTCAAATACAGTGGTTCTGTCGCCCGCATCCGCAGCCGCTAGAGGTCGCTGGTCGAGTAGAGCGGTGCTGGCCCGGGATCGACGCTTGACCGTCCGGTCCTTTCGCTTCGTTGCGTGTGACTCCGGAGATGAGAGAACCTCATCAATAAGGTCATCGTACTCATTCCAAACTTCGTCCTCTTGCGGTGGGGCACCGGGGCCGGGTATCACGGCAATTGAGGGCGGAAGGGCGGAGGCCCCAGAGCTACTCGTATACGAGAGTTCCGAGTACTTGCGAGGTGGAAAGGCGAAAAACTCAGACGCGCCATGGGTTCTCTCCTCCGGGGTTGTGATCGGCTCAGCGAACAAGGATTGTGGCATGGCATCCTGTGCGAAGGGCGGCGAGGCATTTTCGACGCCAGAAGCATCTTGCCTTCTCGGCGAGAATTCGACAGGCGCATCTTGTGGGATCTGCTCCAGGTGGGTCGTGGCAGGCTGAGGCAGCACAGGAACAAATGGCCGCGAAAAAGAATGCTGAGAAATGTTGCGCCGGCGGTCTCTCGTAGAAATAACCTGTGGGATGCGGCCGACCTGCTGAAGCCGACTGGGGCGCGACGGAGGGCTGGCTACAGGAACCTCATTATTCTCAGGCTCGGCTTCTGGAGGCGGGAGAGCAGCAGGAGCAGCAGGAGCGACAGGAGCGGCAGGAGCGGCAGGCTCAGTTGCCTGAGGCTCGACCGCGGGAGCCCCCGGTGCGGGGCGGGAATCTTCATTGTCGGCGAGACCAGCATTTCGCAGAAAGACCTTGGGAGAAGCTGACCTTGAAGGCTCCGCAAACGGACGACTGAAGACGGGGGGAGACGGAAGGAGAATAGAGTCGCCGTGTCGCCTGGGCTGATAGCTGGACCGATGAAATGACGGGGGTCGAGATCCTGAAGATTCATAGCCGAGTCTCTCTGCCTCTTCCATAAGTCTCTCCAAATCTTCCATGTTGACTGTGTCCTGCGGTTCCTCAATGGCGTAATGTGCGACCGACCTGGAGGGGAGCGGCCCAGAAATTGCCGCCGGCGGTTGGTGTGCAGGAGGCGCTTGCGGCTTGGACTTGGACCTAGGCTCGGGCTTGGGCGCTGACTGAGCGCGTTGGAAAAAGTTCCACTTCCGAGTTGGTTTGCTCTCCGGTTCCTTCTTCTTCTTCAGTCGGTTCTCCTGTCTTCCCACGGGCAAGTCCTCAGAAGCCGAGGTAGCAGCTGAAGCCTGGCCATACAATTGGCCCGAGCCGTTACCGTGTTGCCTTGAGGATGGTTGGAGGTTCACGGAGAGGGTTGAATCACTGCTACTTGGGCGACGAATTCTTCCCGGCAGGCCAGCAACTCTGAATGGTGAGGTCCCACGAATTGGATCAGCCATCGCAGACGGCAGTAAGGACGGCCTGTTGTTCTCGGCGCTTGGCCGTCCAGACTGAGACACAGATACGGAGGAATCGTTGCGAGTACCTATACCTGGACGGTCCCTCGCAGAATCCAAGCTGCTGGCGCTGCGATCGCCCTCAGAATTGACACCTACACTCGATGTTGCACTGCCTTCACCCCGCAAGACCTTCGGGTTTAGTCGATCTCTGAGAAATCCATCCATCTCAGGTTCAGTCTTGTTGCTCAAACTGCCCTTGCGGCTCGCAGGAGGCCGGTTCGCGTTGTTGCTTGTAATGCTGTCCTGGCTTGCGGATCGACCGTTGCTCGAGACAACGCTGGTAGCGCTTGTACTACGTCCGCGGCCAACACCGTACTTCCCGTAGCCTTCGTGGCCAGTCCCTGCCATCGGCCCCTTGCGTACGAGCTTTTTCTCCTTTTTAGGAGCGGCAGGCGCTCCCTCAGACTTGGTTCGCTTAGAGAAAAAGCCAAATCTCGAGGTTCCTTTGTTCGGACTTGGAGGAACAGATGACGCGGTCTTCTCGTTGTCGTGTTGTTGGTCGGGTGTGGTGCCCCTGGTGGTCGAAACTTGTCCTGATACCGGGGAGAACGTGGATCCAATGCTGGGGTTCGGAGAGACGCTGAACGATGGTCGCCGCGAGGCATCAGCACTCAGGGGGGAAATTCCAGATCCAGAAGACGTCTGGCGTCTATGACGAATAGGCAGCCTGGTGAGATTACTCTGTACCACGGGCGATGGACCTCCTTGGAGACCCGATAGGTCGGGTGTGCCCTCTCGACTTGGCCTCAATGGCTTCTGAATGGCTGGCTTCTGTGGCGACTTCGTGTCTGCGAGATGAGCCAGCTCTGGCGGGGGGTAGATTGGTGCTTCTCTGGTGGATTGGACGGATATCCTGGTCTCAACGTGTATTTGGGGGGAGCGCTCGGGAGGATATGCCTGTCTATCTGCACTGGGAGAGACCTCTCGCTGCAGCGGGGACCTCGGAGCCAGCGGCTTCTCAGTGTTCACCATCAGTTGTCTCCTATCGCTTGCGGGTGCCAGGACCGTTGAGGACGACGACGACGACGCCGTGGATTCGTGGAGCGAAGGAAGACCATGCAGATCATTTGTGGATCCGGTTTCGTCGGTCCTGCGCCGGGTCACAGGCGGCCTGCTTCTTGTGGGGCTCGCCTGTCTCTGTCTTGGCCCAAGCTTCGACGGGAAAACTACGCCAGGTGAGTGGGAGGACATGGATGTAGGCGAGGAGGTGTGACTGAATCGGCCCGGCGACTCCGAGTATCGCGTAGACGGGCTCGCCGAGAGGGCGTAGGCCGGAGTGGGGGGCGGGAGGTCGTCAGTGTTCAGCTGGTGCGGCATGTTCTGGCCGTTGTAAGTGGGAGCGAGCATAGACCGCCTTTCCTCGTCAATTGGGTCCATGGTCGACATGAGTGGAGGCATGGCGATTCCCAGTATAGTGTCTGCATAGGGATCCTGAGCCTTGACGGTCGCCGGGGCCTTCTCTCGCGTGGCCGACGGCTCGGTGCGAGCAGCACGCAAGGTAGGCCGGCCAATGGACGACGCTTTCCTCCTCAGAATGGCAGACCGGGGGCTATCGTGGGTGGAGGCGGTGACGGTTGAGCCCGACATGAGGGAAGGCGTGTGGGTGGGTGCTGCATCAAAACGTGGAGGGCGAGCTATGGTGGTGGGGTGAGGCGAGTGGTTGGGTTGCGTGCGTCCTGATCCAGTAGCATTTTCGCGGCGCATCGCACCGCTACCCGAGCTCTTCCAAGGCGCAGCAACCCTCTGGCTGCTGCTAGTGGCACCTGCTGCGTTCCCATACACCCTACCGACGGTATAGGCCTCGGGCTTTCTCTTGGTAAGCTTCGACGACGCGGAGGAGGGACCGGAGGCATGGCTCGCGGCCGAACTCGGGGTGGCCGACCTCGTGGGCAACCGAGTCGAGGGGTTGCGCTGGGGAATGGACGACGGCGCTTCATGTCTCGACGACAGGCCGTGCTGGGATTTGTACTGGTAGGAAGCCATCTCGGAAGCCTGCTTGGTGCGACGAGGACTGCGTCGGAAGCAGGATTGCCAAGGGCTGTCTTCCGGACACTCGTGTGCGCTGGCGGGCGCATGGAAGCATGAGCGTACCTGTCGTGCTATCTGGAGGAGGCGGGCGTCAGCGCGGGATCGTATAAGTGTAGGACAGCGCACAGAGGGTACCAGGTCCAGGGTGAAAATATGCAGTCAGCGCGAGCACGCTGCACGAGGACGGAGCAAGGGCGGGATAGGCGAGGTGTGTTACCGGAAGGGGAACAGCTTACAGGAGCGAGAGGAAGTACATAGCAGCCGGTAGTACTCGAATATTAAAATGGCGCGGCGGAAGAGGTGGGTTGCGAGCTTGAGCAAAGGCCAGGAGGAGCAGACGGGCGATCCCCGCGCTCAGGCTGGACAGCGAAAGTCTCTTGTACGTGACGCCACCGGGTCTGCCGAGCGAATAACGGAGAGGGCATGCGAACCCTGTGGCTCAGCCGGGCCCTTGCCACGGTGTTGACTCGCGCGGGCTATGTTTGGCCACGGCGCGCGGTGCGCGATTCACGCTGGGAACAGGGTCCGGCGCGATAGATGATGTACTTGAGGTCTGACGTGGAGAAGATGGCGCGAGCGTGCCGCCCGAGCTCCTGCAAAGGGCAGTGCCGCTGGTCTCCGTGGATCAGTGCAGCCCAAGAGCCGGAGCCTAAGTGAGCGCCAGCCTATCGCTGCCGCTGGGGCGGCCGGGGGGCGCGGATAAGAGGATTACGGGCGGCGCGGGCGTTGCGAAACCAAACGGACAGGCGCGCCGGGCAGGTGGCAGCAGGCGGGAGGAGCAGAGTCGTGCGCCGTGCGACCGCGCCGCCGGCCATGCTGCGTATATACCCGCTGCGATGCCGGATGGAGGGCGCGCGCGACGGCGTCAGTCACCCGCGCAGCTGGGCTGTGCCGCCGCCAAAGACGGCGCCCGCGCGTGGTTGGGCGCTTGGAGGCTCGCAGGCCGGGCGAAGGAAGGCGGGCAGGCCAGTGAGCGGCGAGAGGCGCGCCAGACCGCGTCGATTCGCAGAGCGCGCGCAGCGGAGCAAGCGAGCGGCGCCCCTGCAGCAGGGCGTCTCCGTAATTCGTCGCCGCGGCGTGGGATGCGCAGAGGGAGGGCGGCAGCGGCTAGCCTGAAATCCAGGCCACAACAATGCTGCCCGCTCTGCCCGCTCTGCCCGCCCGCGCAACACCAGCTGGAGGCCGATCGCTGCCGGCAGCCACCGCCGCCCAGCCCGCTGAAGTAAGCCCGCCACGAGCCCGCGACATGCGCGTCGCCGCGAGCGGGCGTCCAACACGGCAGCATCGCTGTCAGGCCGGGAAGCATTCGTCAGGACTGCTCTGCGCTGCCGTGCGAAGCGCCACACCTGATCCACCGGCGCACAGTCATCCCGGCGCGGCCAGCGGTAGCGCAGGGCGGCCGAGCAGCCCACGCCGGCTGGCAGCATGACCTGTTCCTTGCAATAATGCGACGATCCAGCCCTGCTCCGGCCGTCGGTCTTGCGCTTGCATGCAGGTCAAATCGGCCAGTCCGAGATGCGCCGCGCGCGCCCTGCCGGCGTCTGGGGAATCTGAGCACCCGCCCTGCAGCCGCGGCTCCTGGGCCGTCTCAACGCGGCTCTAACCCGCCGACTGTGGCAGTGCACCTGCCGACGCCACCTGCCAGCGCATCGTGCAGATCCGAGCCTGCTGAGCGCGCTGCCCGCCGCGCTTTCGCAAATTTTCTGCCTCAGAGTGCGCGTTGAGATCGGGCGATGTTGAAAATCTGGAAACGAGACGGAGATCCCGCGCGTAAGCTCGATTTTTCGGCGCGCTCCCTGAGGCTGGCCGTGCGGAAGAGCGCCGCAAGCCACCACCGAGTGAAAACCCTGCTGCGCTGTGTGACTGGTCGGCAGGCGGGTGACGAGACAGCCCCTGCCCGCATGCGAATTTGCTCACGTGACTGGGTGTGCCTCGAAGTGGTGTAGTGCTCCCTGCCCGTGGGCCAATGGCAGCCTCAAGGCGTACTTGTCGACGCTCACTCGCTGCGCGTAAAAGAGTCTGGTGCGCGTTGAGACTCCATCTTGCTCCTGGCGCAGCAGGGACCATCCTGCCCAACGGCCAACGGACGACTCCCGTCTCCCGTCTTCTCCACTGCATGATATTGCCTAGCATGCCTCTTGACTCGTCGAACCATCCGCCCTAGTGCTCCCCAGCCAGAAGGGTGGACGGGAAGGAGCGCTTTTGCCGAAAGCGATGCTCGCGCAACTCGCCGTCCGTCGGAGCGCGTCTCCGCAGCAAGGATGGAGGTTGTCGCAGGGCGGAAGAAGCCCTCGCGATGGAGCAAGCCGTGCAAGCCTAGAACTGACCGCGGGCAAGCCTTGCCTCACGACTGACTGAGGGTGTGACAAGATCTGCACATCGCTGTATCGAGAAATCCACTGTGTGATGAGCAACACAACCAAATTAGGGATCGACGATGGCGCGTAACCACCGCGAGGTGTTGAATATCGCAAATATCGCGCAAAGGTGGGTGGAGAGAATCGGCTACGTTGCTGTTGCTATGCCAATCCTGGGCAGCGTCAGGTATGAAGATAGACGAGGTGAAACAGGTGGAGCACGTTTGAGGTGTTCGTGGTCGTTCGTTTGACTTCGGTGGAGATAGTGGGGTGACGAAGTCTAGATCGCCGAGCCCTGCCAGATGGCGCATGGAAAGGGCGCCATTAAGCGCCGCGTTCGGTTCGAATGCGGAGGAATATTCCTCAGGCTGATCAGAATTAAGAACGCGTCAAGGACGGTGTTGACGGAAATGGCGGGTATTGACAGGATTCTTGACGCGTCCAATCGGACAGTGAAGTCACACAAAAGTCGGTGCGCAGCGGTTATCAAATCCGGACGGTGCGGCGCGGGGGCCATATTTCCTATCGTGAGCATCCAACAAGAACGGTCCAAAATAACAGATGCGAGATGACAGATAGCAGGCACAAGCCTAGTTCGGGTACTGGTCTTGCAGCCTGCCGGCCGTCTCACTGGGCATTGAGAAGCTGTTCATACGGCGACTCTCCGGGCGGGAGCCTGTGCTCCTCGTATTCAACGGCGATGATTGGTCATGCTTAGAAGACTGAAAGAAAACAGACAATGACGTAAACGGAGCGGACGGCAGGCAGTACGACGTGAGTTGACGTAAAGAGAAAATGGAAATTCGTCGGCATTGCTGGCGCTCAAGCAGAGTTTGCTGATGCAAAGCGATCAGCCAAATCGGCTGAGCAGATCGCAGCCAGCACACCATCACGGACAAATGCAGAAGTCTGCTCCGCGAGATGGAGTTCACGCGGCGCTGCTGGCAGGGGCGCTCAGGGCTGCAGCTGCTCTGGCCTCACTCTTGTTGACGCGCCGCTGGTGATAGCCGACGGCAGAGGGGTTGTCGGACAGCACGCCTCACGAATATGGAGCCAGGGTGCCGGCTCAACGGCCGCGGGGCCTCGTGATGCTGGGCGCCGGACGGGAGGCGGTGACTCCGAGACGTAGCAGTGCGTGGTGGTATGGCCCTGGCGCGGGAGAGTGTTGGCAGTGTCGGCAGTGTCAGGTTTGTCGTGGCAGGTGGCAGCCGCAGGCTGGAGGTCATCGTGCGTCAGGCACGCACCTCGCCACAATGGGGCTGTGTCGCACGTGACTCAGATCAAGCCACAGTAAGGCGACGCCGGAACAGGGAGGCCCCTTTCGCTGCCTTGGTGCCTCGAGGATCAGGCACCCATCCAGGCACCGCCCCAGGCACCCAGGCAGTCGCCGGCCGCCGCGTACCGCTGGCTGCCGCCCGGCGACTTCGCGACACCAGGCACGTCTCCTCTCCCGCCGCGCCGTCACCTCACCTGCGCTGCTATTGTCCCGCCCAGCGCTGCTGCTATTGTCAGTCGCTCCCTTATCCCGCTCCGCCCCTCGCTCGCGTTTCTTCCTTTCTTCCTTGCTTCGCCCTCGCCGTTCGCGACCCACCACAGCTGATCGACGCGTCGCGCCAGCCTTCCGCCAACAAAAAGTCAGCCCAATTCCATCAGCACCCGCCTCACCCGCATCGCACGACAACATGACCGACTACGCGAAGATGAAGAACGCCGAGCTTGAGGCCCTGCTCAAGCAGCGGTCGCTTCCCCACACCGGCAAGAAGGCCGACATGGTTGCGCGTCTCCAGGAAGCAGACAAAGCCGACGCAGAAAAGGCGCCCGCCGACAAGTCCGCCGCTAGCACCACCGTGCCGCCCGAGGACGAGATCGACTGGGACGACGACACGACCGACACGAAGCCTGCCGCCGCCGCCGCCGCCGCAGAGGCAACAACCGAGGCCGGCGCTGCCGCCATCAAGGCCGGCGGCCAGGGTGCCGTCGCGAACCCCCAGGCTGTGCCGAATCAAGTCGCCGACGTCGACCCGTCTAAGACTGACGACCTCTCTGTCAAGGCCCCCGAGGGCGACGGAGCTGCGGATGCCGCCGATGCTGAGAAGCCCGCTGAGGCTGAACCTGTTGAAAAGAAGGATTTCACCTCTGGATTGAAGGAGACGACTTTGGACGAGGAGTTGGAGAAGCGCAGGGCACGCGCAAAGAAGTTCGGTCTGCCGGAGGATGACGAGGCCGCGAAGCTGCTCGAAAGAGCCAAGAAGTTTGGCACCGATGCCGCGCCGACTGGCCCGAGAGGCCTCAACGAGGCTCTGCCGGAGCGTCGTCCCAAGCGCGGCAGGGAAGCTGGAGATGAGGGCTCCCGCGGTAACTTTAAGAGGCGCGGTGGTGGCGGCCGCGGAGGCCGTGTTCAAGGCCGGAGGGGCGGCGGCGGTGGCGGCGAGCGCAGGGGCAACGACTCCGCGAAGGGCAATGCTGGTGGTAGTGGCTCTTCCTGGTCCGCAGAGGACAAGGCCAAGGCGGAAGCCCGCAAGGCTCGCTTTGCTGCCAGCGCCCCCTCCGCATCCTGAGCAACTCGCTCAGAAGCTTCACCATTCCGATTTTGTCAGGCAGGCTTACGGTTCCGAGAACCACCACTTTCTCTTCGACGGCGGACTTTGGATGGACTGTTGACGAGACACTTTGCGGCGTTCCTGGCGTGTTTTTCGGACGCCCTGAACACACCACACTTCGGACTAATCGCGGCTTCCTCATGTAATTCAACTTTCGCCGGCGCGAGCCCGGCCTTCGAGAACGAGCGGAACCCTCAAATGAAATTGCTTTAGTATTGGGCCTTTGGACTTCTGAGCACACGACGCCGAGAAATGAGAGATTGTTTCGTCCAAACGACCACAACACTTGAACTTTGCTTGCCGTAGCAGTCATCCAACGACCGTTGCATCCGCCTCAGACCCGCAAATTCGAACTTGAGGCGGTCGCACGTTAGACGATATTCCATGATTTACCAATCTGTCTCGACATTCAGTTGGCATGAAAATGCATACATCTAACACTCTTTTGAAAACACCGTATTATCAGCAGTCGACAGCCGACCGTTATCTCGGGGAAGACGACCGAAATGGTTTCATTCTCAGGAAAACGAAGCTCTAGCCTAGTCCAACTCAACTTGAGAGAAGGCATCGGGCTGATGGACACAGGCTGAAAAATTGCCTACATGTCCCCATTCTTCCTTATCACTACACCAATCCATTTTCTTGACATTCGACGTTCGGGTATACGTTGAGAGTTGAGCAACTCATTTGGAAAGGAGAAAATATGATACTCTGCGTCGGGATGGGTTCTTCACACCACCATGGATGAAAGTATACTCCGGCCTTACGATCCCTCTATTATCGAGGCATGAAAACGCGCCTCCTATGGGTTCTTCTTCTAGGATCCGCAGTGATAGATCTTCGCAGGCCTTGTCTTTCGTTACGCGATAAAAGGCTGGCACAGATCAGGAACTGGCTGTTACGGCGCAGCCTCCACGGTTAGAAGTAAGGACCAGCTCCGACGGAACAGCGAGAAGCCGGAAGTCATCAAGTCCGAAGGTCACGAGACTACGGGTGCACCCACGTGATATAGCACGTGCACCCCACCCAGACCCGCAGGATAATGAGGGATAACGACTATCTAAACTACTAAGATAATGAGGGATCCTAACTATCCACCATTATCCTAGATTGTCATAGCTTTCCTACAGTATATAAGCACGCTCTCTTAGCTAGATACTTGACCCTTCGTAGTCAACTTCACAATAGAATTTGGACTCTATTAGTAATACGGCCTTCGCACGTAGTGCTTCGTCACGTGTATTCATTACTTCGCTCTCACTCGACCTCTCGTGTACCCACTCAAGGTAAACCCTCACACCTCCCCGTCTGGCCAGGTGTACCCCCATGCAAAGGAATTCAAAACCACGCCTAAAAACGCACTCTCCTCTCTCAAAACACCCTCTTTGGGTTCCTCAATGGCTCCCGATCCATCACACCCGTCGTTAGTGGAGGATGCGACCCCAAAAACCCCTCCAGCCCGTCTCCGCAGGGGGAACTTGACACCCGAAGCTACTACCATAGCCAGCGACACAGCCAGAGAGCCCATAAACAGAACAAAGCAAATTCGGCTCGCACCTATCCCACTTACATGGGATCTTAACCAGCCCTCCGGCCCCTTCTCCTCCTCGATCCAGGAACTCATCCAAGAAGAAAAATAGAAGACCAAAGCACGCGAGGAAGTACTACGCGCATTCGTAAAGACGCTAGACCAGCAGCTAGCCCGCTTCCCTACCGGCCACCAAGCAGAGTTTACACAAGCTCTAACTAAGGACCTCCTAGGCACGATTAAGAAGCATCTTATAGGCGAACCTAGTAGCAAGCCTACGCAAAACCCTACTAGTATTAATCTATCTAGACACGCTTCAAACCTCCCTCGTAGCTACGCAGAGGCAGCAGCCCGAGGGCCTAGGATAGATCCCCCCTACGCGGCACGCCCGACTACCCAACAATCCGCTAAGGCCTCCGAAATTAAGGACAATAAACTCTTTATCCGCCTCCCTCCGGAACACCCGGCCCGCAACCACCAATCATTTGCAATCAAGGTAGCAATCATCACTCAGCTCCACCTAGGAAAGGAGATTATACGCGATATCCAGCATATTAACTCAGGGATAGCCGTCGTCCCTAACGGAGAATCTGCCACGTCATTAATTAAAGAAAGGGCCGATGATATCGCCCGCCTAATCGGCAGAAAAGCAGAATCGGCATAAATCTAGCATACCTACGTGGTCGACCAGACCCCTAGATGGATCATCAGCCTCGATGGTGAGCGACATACGGTCACCCTATAACTTATCACTAAAGAAGTGCTCGCCCAGACCGGAGAGAACCCCACCCGTACCAACTAGTCTAGACGCACCCTAGATGACGTACTAGAAGGCACCTTAGTAGTCTCTTTTACCCAACCGGTAAAGTCCTTTAAGCTATTTGGGACGAGCGCACGAGCCCGATAGATACGACGTAAGGTCAACATCCTACAATACGCAAAGTGCCATGGGTACTATAACACCCGCGGCTGTAGTAGAGCGGTAAGATGCATCCGCTACGGCTCCCGTAAACACGAGACCTACGAATTAAACCCCTAGTACTACAACTACGAAGGCCCACACCCGGCAGACAACGAACTTTGCCCAGCCCGACCAACAATTAGAAGCGGAGCAATCAATAGGATTACTAGAACAGCCCTTAGGGCTATTAGAAAGGCAGGAGCAGTAGCGAGTCTTCTAGCCAACCGGCGTAATACGGGGACAACTCCTAAAGCACAAACAAACCTAGAAAGCAATTACCCTCTACTAGAAGCTACTATCCAACACTATATAGATGCATAGATAAAGAAGATCCCTATATATCTTCCAAGCGAATATAGTATACGGACAAGCACATCACGACATCGCCCTTAGTATGGTATACGAAGAAGGCGCAGACGTAATTCTAATCCAAGAACCCTAGATACATAGCCAATAAGAGAGGAGGCGAACTAAAACGCACCTAGCCTATAGTATCTTCAGCCCTAACGACAACTAGGAGACCCGCTTAAGAGTACTTACGTATATAAACAAGGGCCGGAATCTCTAACCTACTCAACTAAGACCCTCTCTCTTAGCAGACATCTACTGGGTTCAAATCCACTGTTAACAAATAGTCACTCTAATAAACGTCTATAGACCGCCACGCGAGACTATAAGCGGAGAGGTTATCCGAATACTCCTATAGTATAAGCCTCCAACCAACTACTTGATAGTAGGAGACTTTAACACATACTATAACCTCTAGGAATCCGGAGCGCGTAAATCCGACGGGGCCCTAGAGCTAGTAGAATGGCTCGAACAGGAACAACTAACGCTTACATCCCCCCCAAACATAGCAACTTACAAGGCGGGCTATACAATCAACCTTGTCTTTACTAATATACTAGAAGTCACCACAACCGTGGAGGAACACTTATATACCACCTCAGACCACAAGACCATCACCACCCGGATTCCGCTAGGCCCGAATAGGGCCCCGCCAAACGGAAAGTTAAGGATTATAGAGGAGGGCCTCTCTAAACTAACGCAAGCCGTCGCGGAAACTCTCCCACCCTTTACAGCAACTAAGAGAAAGGACCTTAACGGCGCCGCTCTCAGCCTTAGTCAGTATATCTAACTTAATATAACTAGAGTTTTCCGCCTAAGAAACACTCGAAACCTTAGCGTACCATAGTGGACGAACGCCTATAGAGACGCGGTACAGGCATACCGTCAAGCACGGAGACACGGCCTAGCAACCTATAAAAAACACCAACTCTAGGCGGAGGTGAAGCATACGAAGAGATAATACTAGTAGAACACTATTAATAGCGCTAATAATTCCAGAGATATCTTTAAGATTACAAGCTGGCGTAAATAGAGGGGACCGCTTAGAAGCCCGCCCCTAACAATCGACTCGGAGATATATATAGATCCAAGAGACAAAGCCGAGGCACTAAGAAAGACTACTCTCGAGAGGAGAACTGCTATAGATAATATCAATCCTATAGAAGCCGCTATAGTACCGCGTAAATAGATCCTAATCCGCCTAGGAGTAACGGAAGAAGAAGCTAGAAACGCAATTCTACATATAATAAACACGGCTCTAGGAGCCGATGGAATTACCGTTTAAGTCCTATAAACAATCTAGGTAACTATCTAAGAGTACGTTACTAAACTATACAACCTCTATCTCTAGGAGGGGCATCACCCTAAGCCATTCCGTACCGCGGAAGTGGTAATGCTCGAAAAACCTAGAAAAAGGAACCTTACAAGCCCTAGAGCCTGGAGACCTATCTCCCTCCTCTCCTACCTTGGTAAAGGGCTCGAACGCCTAGTTACTAGACGCCTTAGCCTTACGGTAATACAACAAGGAGTCCTCAATCCACAATAATTTAGGGCGCTCCCTAAGCGATCGGCAATAGACCTGGTTAGCTATATGATCCACGACATCGAGAAGGCTCTCGACCAAGGACTTACCGCCTTACTTCTCACGCTCGACGTTAAAGGAGCATTTAATACCGTCCTCCCGGGTAGACTACAAGCAAGACTCCGAGAACAGGGCTGGCCGCACGAGATAGTCAGCTGGACAAGTAGTTTTATAGCCGAGCGTACAGCAAAGATCCGCTTTGAAGATATAACGACCGCAGAGAGACCGCTTAGCTGCGGGCTCCCCCAGGGCTCACCAGCCTCTCCCGTCCTCTTTATACTCTATCTTAAGCCTCTTTTTAAGCTAAACAGCCCAAAACAAGCCTTCGGCTACGTAGACGATGTAGCCTTCCTTAGGACTGGATCCACACTGGAGAGGTCAACAGTAAAACTAGTAACAAACCTAGAAGCAGCCCTCGAATGGGGAACTCAAAACGGCATCTCCTTTAACCTAGAGAAGTCCGAGCTCCAACACTTCACGCGAAAGAACGGACCTTCTAACCCAAGGCTAAAACTCGACTCCCTCAACATCTCGCCTAACAAAGCAACCAGATGGCTAGGAATCTTCTTAGATAAGCGACTCTCTTTCCGGACATACGTGGAGCACTAGACTGGAAAGGCAATAAAAGTAGCAGAATACCTCCGTACTCTCGGGAACACACAGCATGGAGCGCAGGCGGGACTCCTCCGGCACGCAGTCCGCGTATATATTATTATAGTAGCCTTCTTCGGAGCAGAGGCATGGTGGCCAGGCCCTACACGATACTCGGCTAAGAAACAAGGAGAGGTCTCAACTCTAAGCAAGTCGCTCGTGAGACGCATCAACATAACAGTCAACACAGCACTAAGAGCCATGCTCCCAGTATTCCGTACAACGCCTACGCCAGCCCTAAATAGGGAGACCGGCATCCCTCCTACAGAAGTCATGCTAGAGACAATTCGGCTGAGATACGCAGCCAGGCTTCGCACCCTTAACGAGAACCACCCTCTAGTCACTCGTACAAGGGGGAAAGGACAAACCAGACTACTTAGAACAGCACGACTTCTTCCAGAGAGCGAAAGGCCCCTACTCCTTGAACCTAAGCACACTACCCGGACACTACAGACAAGAAGCTCTGAGACAACCACAGACACCATGCGATGGATCTCATCAATCCCATCCACTGACATTACCCTCTACACCGACGGGTCCCAGGATGCAGCTGGAAATACCGGGCTAGGCTACGTGGGCTTCCAACGCGGACATAAAGTCTGTACGGGCTACCAAAGCCTAGGCACAGCGGCCGAAGTCTACGATGCAGAGATCATCGCTATCGAGGCAGGAATAAGGGCAGCCGCGCAGCGGGCGGATACGCAACGGGCAACCAACATCTACGTCCTCCTTAACAACCAGGAAGCGGCCCGTAGGGCACTAGAAGGAACCCCTACCGATACCAACCAAGGGAGCATCCTTAGGATCCGACAACTAGCGATACTGTGGAAGCGACGTAAACGAGCACCTAGCATCCAACCAGGAGAAATCATAATCCACTGGATCCCGGGACACCAAGGAATTCCAGGCAACGAAGAGGCTGACTACCTGGCCAAACAGGGCGCCGCATCCCCTGCTCCTCTAGACATCCTACTGACAGTAGCAAAGATCAAGAGGATTGCAAAGGAACGAGCGCGCGAGAGCTTCGAATAGTGGTGGATAAAAAACGCCCCAAAATCCTACTAGGACCTAGAAATCCCTCTGGCAAAGGGTGCTCCACCAGAACTTCTCCTCCCTAGAAAGACACTAGGTCACCTACTGGCTGCACGATCAGGCCATGGAGACTTTCAGGCGTACCACGAACGTTTCCGCCACACGGAACAAGATAACCTTTGCCGCTGTGGGCGGCCAAAAACACCGGTGCACTTTGTATTCTGCAGGCACGCCCGCAAACGAACAAACTGCCTTCGGGGCAAACCGAGGGATATCATCCCTACAACTCTAGCTACGCCAAAAGGGGCTATCCTCTTCGCAAAGTTCGTAGAAGAATCTCGCTTCTTTACGGACATTAGCGCCCGGAACCAGCAGGTAGACACACTGTCGACCCTAGTCTCTTTAGACCATCACCACCATATCTAAATTGACCCCCCTCTTTCATATTCCATCTCTCTTTCTTTCCTATGTATAGTCGCCTATAGAGGCCTAAACACTCTTTCACACCCTAAAGCCGAGCAGGAGGTAGAGAACACCTTACTGCGATATCTAGCCTACAGAGACGCGACGTCCCAGATATGTCACCCCTTAGCGTAGACTGTAGGTAGAGTGGCACGTCCTATGCCCCATGGGAGGCCTAAGGGCACACGGTGATAGGCATACTGCCGACCCAC
>JAJVDC010000352.1:0-17189 GCA_021436925.1 Neofusicoccum ribis
GTACTAGTTTAAGATTAATAGCCCGCTACTATCTTATACTTTAAAAGATATCTACCCCTACGTATTATTATTTTATTATATAGTAGTTCTTTATTAAAGAATACTACTTAATAGTACCGTTATAGGTTACTAAGACTAGTTATATACGATTCTAAGCGTGTAATAAGCGGATTTTAATACTATAGAGTTATTTTAATATTATCTACTTTCCTTTATTTAGCGTTGTTACTAAACGGTAATAACAAGGATATTATTATAGACTGCCTAATTAGGAATAGTTGATTCAGCACCCTACGAAAGGGGTGTGTAGCGAATCAGATGACTGTATACTAGTCCGACTTTAGCTAGCGCGAGAGGCGGGTATATAGGACACCTCCCTAACCCTCCTCTCCATACCATGCCAAGAATCTTACTACATTGCAAGATCATCTACTTTGCTACAATAGCTCTTACTTTAATCCCATCTGAATATGCTATGGGCACGTAGACCAACTCGAGCACTAGCTCCCACCTAATGGCTGCATAGCCTTGGTTGAGGCCCCTTTTGTAACTCGACGAATCCATGGGTGTTTTGGTTTGGTTCGTTGAGTGGGCCAGGGTCAGTCCTTTCTTCGTGTGCGGCGATGGGGGCCGAGTTTAGCTGTCATCTACCAACCCCCCACTACTTAGACAATACATCTCCTGTAATAAATACAGTTTGATCGTGAGTCTCCTTGTTTCTTGACACCTTGGTGTGTTCATTGGCTGGCCCGGACAGGCTGTCTCGTTGAAGAGGGGCCTGGTCTCGTTTTTTAGCGATCTCACTTACGGAAGTGTGCGGTCGGCGTGTGCGACAGCGATCGGCGAATAGTCACGACGACGAGCCCCAGTATATCCCTAAGAAGATTTAGACGACTCGAATACGGGTGACGTGTCCAACAAGAAGGGGAAGCGCACGAGCGGTCAGCTGCGATACTAATTCCCATTCAGCGTTCTCAACGATTGTCGCGGTCGAACTCTAGGCAGCGAGGTGTGCTTGCTCGCCGGAAGGCACGGTGACGTTAGGGATACCGCGACCACCCACGAGAAGCCACAGACGGTATAGGGAAGGAACCTGAGACGCGCGGCCACTCTAGCAAAGAAGGCGTCGAAAGGCTACGTCTACTGCAATCTCTTCAGTGCGCGGGCGCGATCTCTGGGACTACTACGCAACACACATTGGGAGTTCCGGTACGGACAACATATAAAGGGTGCAGCGACCCTCCCAGCCACATCTACCCTCAGCAGTCACTGGTCTCTACCTACGAACAACTGGATACAAGATTTCATCATGCCTGGTGGAAAAGGCAAGACGGGCGGTAAGGGCGACTCCAACGTCAAGACGTCCAAGTCGCACTCGGTGAAGGCCGGTTTGCAGTTCCCCTGTGGCCGCACAAAGCGCCACCTTCGCAACATCAATCGCCAGCGCACGCGCATCGAGGCCAAGGCCGCCGTCTACCTGACCGCCGTCCTAGAATACCTGACTGCCGAAGTCATCGAGCTGGCTGGCAACGCGGCTAAGGATCTTAAGGTCAAGCGCATTACGCCTCGCCACCTTCAATTCGCTATCCGCGGTGACGAGGAACTCGATACGCTCATTCGCGCCACTATCGCCTTCGGTGGTGTCTTACCCCATATTAACCGCGCGCTATTGCTTAAGGTCGAGTAGAGGAAGGGTAAGAAGACTATCGAGCGACACTCGGCGCGCATGGATGGCTGAGGGCGTCACATTTGCTGCGCACCTCGACCGCGATAGGTCGCCTTCGACCTGCGCTGCGGACAGACTCTCTTGGTCGGTTCGGATAGTATTGCAACACGTGGGTAGTTGAAGCATTCATCTAGACGGGATTAACGTTCCTCTCACTGCACATTTACGTCCGGATGAATGCTTCAGCTGCCCACGTGTTGCAATACTATCCGAACCGACCTCGTACGACGGCTCAACGCCATGCCAAGAACTTGCCCTACGCGAGCGACAGCGCGCCTCGCCTTACACATAACGGTTTAGTTCTAGTCGCACTTTATTAGCGTTGCTTGGCTGACTTATAACCGGCAGAAAACTACGCACGGCCGCCCGACGGTCTGCCAAGAGAGTCTGTCCGCAGCGCAGGTCGTCGCCTTCAGCCGGGTGTAGGGTGCAAGGCAAGGCGTCAATCTACCGGGACGACTCCACGTTGTCGACATATTACCGCTTATCACACCAGAGCAACGGCTTTCTAAGGATCTCTCACCTCACTTGCATTGGCAGCGAAGAGTTAGTCAGTCGAGCAACTCTCGCGGTCACGACGAGTCCAGCACCGCAAGTGATCCCCAATGATCCGAGGGGTACTGAATCACCAAGGACAACGAACCCGGAGCGGACAAAGAAAAGGAAGAGAGGGGATGATGAGAGGGGAGGTGATCCCAGTTCAATCATTGACTTATATCTAAGGAGAGCTTGGGTAGCAGGACAGGCTGAAGAAAAGGAAGCACAACTAGCCAAACAGAGAGAAATGCGACTGGCCAAAGAGAGGGAAGCGCGGGTTGCCCAAGAAAAGAGCCTCGAGCCTGCTCGCATATAGCTGCGAGCAACTTTGGAGGATTACTAGGAGTCTTTAAGAAGGCTTTGTGGATTTGGGCAAAGGTACAGGTAACACGAAGGGTCTTTTCATACATCATAGATTTAGTCAGCGGGAAGTTAGTTTTTCAGGTACTAATGAAGGCTGAGTTTTAGCCGAGCGTTGGGCTTAGCTGTCATCTACCAACCCCCCGCTACTTGGACAATACACCTCCTGCATCAAACACAGTAGGATGTGCGCGAGGTCATGAAGTGATGATGCGAAATCCCGTCCAAAAGCGGTAATAAGTGAACGGTACCTTAGTGCCGAGACATGGCACAGAACCCACGCTGTTGCAACCTCCATTATCAAATGCTGGTCTTGTGTTGTAGCACTTACGCGCGTTACATTGTGCTGTTGTGTTGCGTATCACCACCTCCTATGCAGGATGACCGCTTCTGCAGATCACAATGAAGTCATCAGGAGCTCGTCGGGCGCCCGCCAGCAAACGAGAAATATGGAGAGCGACTGATTCAGTGGGTGCGATGCGAACGCTGTGCCATAAGCCTGGTAGGGTCCGAATTTAGATCCCGCTTGCTTCGTCTCTCCCCCATTTAATCCCACGTGCAGTGATATCCAGTCGGCTCACTTACGTGAACAGATGCAATAAAAATAATCAGCCGGAGACGTTTCAGCGGCGCCGTCGCGCTGAGATTGCTGGGGTCTGTCGCGCCGCTCTCACCCGGAAATTCTAGAACGACTGCAACCGGAGTCGGGGCGCGCCCGCGACTCCGGATAAGATCGATTGCAGGCGCTTCCCATGCACGGCAACCGAGCGACACGGCATATCCCATCGAATCAGAGGCTCCCCATGTGCGCCAGTCGGCAGCTGCAGCAGCGCTGGTCCCGCGCGACCGCAGTGACGAGGCCCCTTCCCTTCCACTAAGATCTTTCCCTGCAGGTTTGCATCCTACGTCAACCGCCCGCTTGCCACCCGCTATCTCGGGGTCTCGCTGTTCCATGGATGGCCACGTGCAGGCCCTCCGTTTGCCTGGCTTTAGCGCCTGCGAGTGGGAGCGCGCAGTCCACAGGAACGACGCAAACCTGCGCGCGAATTGAGTCTGCAGGCAGGGACGGTGTAAGGCTGGCCCACCAGGACGGGTCCATGGAGCAACCGCGATCTGCCGTGGGGCGCGTACGCAGCACAGCTCCGCGAGCCAGCGGCGCCCGCAAGGGTCGTGAGCCTCCACCGGCAGGCCTAGTTTAGGCCGCCACCGCGCCGAGGAGGCAACTGCATGCCATGCAAGCTTGTTCCCGCTGCCAATCCCACATAAGACTCGCCCAGCCGCCCCTTCCCGCCGCCTTTTTCCCCGTGCTTTTCACCACCAGACCAGACCCCCCGGCCAGGCACTTCCAGCCCAGCAGTAGAAGCTAACCCCAGCTCCCCTCCACATGCAGGCCTTGGTGAAGTGTAACCAGGACCAGATCTGTTCCTGCTGCTTCAAGCGGCTTCTCCGTCTGCGCAAGTGGAAGTGAAATTGCCCGGCATTCCAACGCAACACTCACGCCCCGATCGCCCCAACGCAACCGTCCGTCATGGCCGCCGTTGTCGACGATCAACACCACGATGCCCGTAATCAAAGCTTGGGCGAGGTCCCCGCGGGCCTCCGCAACCGCAAGCACTCAGTTCAACTAGAAGGCCTCACTGACGCCGACAAAGTGCTCGCGGCCCAGTTTGGCTACAAGCCCGTTAGCAACCCTCCTGTCCTGCCCGCTGCACCAAGTATGCGTGCTGACAGAAAAGCAGGTCTTCAAGCGCGAGTTCGGCTACCTCTCAACCTTCTCGTTCGCGGTCAGTATCAGCGGCTTGTTTGCTACTGTTGCCACTACCTTCTCTTACCCCCTCACCTCCGGTGGCGCCTCTGCTGCAGTATGGTGCTGGCTGATTTCCGGCGCTGGCTGCATGTGTATTGCATGCTCAGTCGCCGAATTGGTTTCTGCCTACCCAACTTGCGGTGGACTGTACTACACTGTCTCGCGCCTTGCTCCGCGGGAATGGGTGCCCTCCATCTCCTGGGTTGATGGCTGGATCAACCTGCTGGGCCAAGTTGCCGGCGTTGCCTCTTCTGAATACGGCTCCGCCCAGCTTCTCCTCGCCGCCGTCTCCATGGCTACGGACTTCAAGTGGGCCGCGTCAACCGGAGCGACCGTTGGCGTCATGGCAGCACTCACCGTCATCTGTGGTCTTCTTAATTCTCTTTCAACCTACTGGATGGAGAAAATGACAAAGACCTACGTTATCTTTCATATCTGCATCCTGGTCTCGTGCTGCATAGCTCTCCTCGCCAAGACCGAGCCCAAGCACGAAGCTGACTACGTCTTCACTCACGTGGAATCTACCACCGGCTGGACGCCCATCGGCTGGTCCTATCTCTTTGGCTTTCTTTCAGTCTCCTGGACCATGACCGACTACGACGCCACCGCCCACATCACTGAAGAAATCGACGAGCCGGAAATCAAGGCTCCGTGGGCCATCTCCCTCGCCATGGCCTTCACCTACATCGCCGGCTTCCTCTACAACATCGTCCTCGCCTTCTGCATGGGCGACCCGGCAACCATCCTCGCCTCGCCCATCGAGCAGCCCGTCGCGCAGATCTTCTTCCAGTCCCTCGGCAAGGCCGGCGGCGTCTTCTACACGCTCTGCGCCTTCATCATCCTGCAGTTCGTCTGCTGGACCGCGACCCAAGCCCTCGCCCGCACCGTCTTCGCCTTCTCGCGCGACCGCCTCGTGCCCGGCGCCCACCTCTGGACCAAGATCGACCGCCGCACCGGCACGCCCATCTACGCCGTGTGGTTCAGCGTCTTCTGGTGCATCGCCATCAACCTGATCGGCCTGGGCTCCTACACCGCCATCGCCGGCGTCTTCAACGTCTGCGCCATCGCCCTCGACTGGTCCTACATCATCCCCATCGCCTGCAAGCTCATCTTCAACAAGTTCGAGCCCGGCCCGTGGAACATGGGCCGCTTCTCGACGGTGGTGAATGCGTGGGCGTGCTTGTGGACGCTGTTCGTGTCGATCATCTTCATCCTGCCGACGGCGAGGCCGACCACCGCGGAGAATATGAACTGGGCGGTGGTTTATCTGGTGGCTATTTTCGTAGCTGCCATTGCGTACTGGCTTTTTGGTGGCAGGAAGTGGTACACCGGGCCCTTGGTGGAGACGGAAGTTGATGGCGGGGACGAGAGCAGGGGAAGTGAGGAGGGGTCTGATAAGGGATTGGGAGAGAAGAAAGCCTAGAGTGGATGGTTTCCTATATTTTCAGAGGCGTGGACGATAGTAATTTGTTAGACTGGTCTGACGAAGTTGGGTTTGTTTTGGCTGCGATGACGTTTCTTTGTAAGGCTAATCACGGCCCACTCGGTGTGATTGCTGCATTTACTTTTCTATACACAAGTTGAATTTGTCCAATAAAAACCCTGATCTATTGATTCTGGATTTCTTCAAATGCTTTGGACGTTCCTGGTTTCTCCCTGCGCGACTTTTCCTCCCATTCTGGGGTAAGATTCCGTACCAGAGCGTCGATCTCCCACATCCAAAGTTGTGTGAGCCGAATTCGCTCCTCCTCCTTTTTCTCCTCCTCTATGATCGGCTGTAACTTTTCCATCATTTTCTCGTAGTCCTCGACCGTTGGACAGAACGAAAACCTCACACCTTCCTTCAGCATTCTCTCCGCCCTCTTCCACCCCTTCTCATCCCTCTTCCCCGGGATCCTAAAATTCGAACCCACCGGAACCGCATCCCCACCACACGACGGACATCTCTTCCTACTCGAGAAATCCCACTCCAGCAAATCCCCCACATACTTCGGACAAGCCGCCCTATAATCACGAAACTCCTCCTTCGTCAACCTCCCACAGTCCAACCCCCTCCCCACCTCCCCATCCAGCTCCGCAAACCTCCTCCCAGCAACCTTCCTCCGCTCCCTCCGGCTCCAGCACGCCCTCCTCTCTCCCGTCGCCCGGGCCAGCATGTCCAGCACCGCCCGCTCGCGCCGCGCATCCTCACCGAGCCGCAGCGGCCGCACGCGCCACTCACCATGGTCGCCGAAACAGCACTCGAACCGGCCTGGGTCGTAGACGGGCTTGATGCCGCGGCGGCAGACGGGCTGCGCGCAGACGAACTTGGCGCGGTAAGGGTAGCGGCAGCGGGCGTAGCGGAGGGCGCTTTGGTCGTCCGCGGCTGATGCGGTGCCGTGGGCGTAGATGTCGAAGCAGGCGCGGTGGCGTCCGTGGTCCTCGTCGATGCGCTGTTTTTTCGCGGTCAGGGAGCTGTGGTAGGGGAGGGGAGGGGAGGCGGACGAATTCGTGGGGGTGTCGGCCGAGCGTGTAGAACCCGGCGCAGCAGGATCCGCCGGGGAAGGGCATGAATCTGCAGGTTTTGAAGGAGTTGCGGTCGGCTCTTTGATTTTGTGAGTTTAATGGTTGTCTCAGTTTCGTGGCCGGACACACCTTCGGCACGACATGGCGATGTAATCGAATGTTGTGTTTCCTGTTAAGTGCTGGATGGTGTTCTATCGGCAAACGCACAAACCAACGAGCAGGATTTTGATTTTAAGCTTCCTATCTAGTGCTATCTCCAAATCAGCGATGTATAGTGTGAGTCAGAAGAGTCCACAGGATCCACGAGATGGAAAGCTGCGCCACCACAGCGTGGGGGCGAAGTAGTGGAGTACGAAAGCCAAGCTGATAGACACAATCAAGAGGGCTGAAACAAAGCACGGTCTGCTTAGATGAACTGAGTATTTACAGCCTGATATAAGGTAAGCTTTGATTGGAAAATGCTCCTGCTAGCGGACCTTACCACTTCTGGCTTCGTGTCATGCTCTACGGTTCGGTCAAGCGCAGTTGTGTGACCATATGAATAACAAATCAGGCTGTATGGCCGATTATTGAATCTCAGAGCACTCGAGCCTTAGTAGACATGATAGCCTGGGTTCTCGCTGGCGTTGCGGTGGGCCAAGAATTCCATTTAGAAAGCAATGTGGTCTGGTACATAGAGCTTCGTCCATGCACTAAGTGAGCAGTAAAATTGCTCAAATCCAACTACAGATCCAAATAACTTGTCTATATAGTCATCACTCTCATTGCTCATCACGGAGGTCACCGCTGCTGGCGTTTTTGCGGCACTCATCCTTCCATTTCAGCCACCTCCATCCCGTCCTTTTCCGCTGGAAGCTGCTGTACCGGCATCTCCTGCGTAGCTGGCTGCGCCACAAGCTCATGGGGCTGTGATGTGCTGCCCTGCAATTCGTGCCGATGGTCTCCGGGCAGCTCCAAAGCTTTCGACGTGGATTTTCCTTTGTGGCGGTTCCAACGCAACACCAGGAAGACGGCAACGATCAAAAATATGAGCGCGCCGACCCCCACACCGACACCAACAGCTATAGAAACAGTAATGGTACTGGACGATGAGGACGACGTAGAAGCAGTTAGGGAACTTGTGGAGGACGCGGACGCCGACTCTGATGTCGTCAACGTAGATGTCGCAGATGCCGTGTCAGGTATTGTAGTCAATACTTCAATAGTAGCATCGGTATCTGCAATAGAGATCAGCATCATATTCGCAACTACTCTCCGCATATCCGCATACTCGTTGTAAGGTATTGTGAGATCGACGTCCCCGATCCCAACGCACATTATGCATCATAGACCGATAAGGCACTAGACAGCTGCGCGCTCTGTGACGTAGCTGCGCACTTGGCCTCTACAGATGTGCTGATCCGTCTGTATATTGAGCTGTGGGAGCCTGTAGAGCTAGTGTCGCAGAAACACGCGTAAGAGGTTTCTGCCTTTCCATCACCGCAGCCCCACTTCATAAGTTTGATGGCACTGGATAGCGGTGAGGTTTCACATGCGGAAAGGCTCGAATATTCGGGGACGTTCTCGATCCATATTGTTGTTTGCACGACGATGGTGGTTATGGTGACGGATGTTGTGTCGGCGAGGGAGAGCTGGCTGTGGAAAAAGAAAACTAAAACGAGGAGAAGTTTTGTCGGAATTGGGACCATAGCGAAGCCTTTGGTTTGCGGTATTTCATTTACTTTGGAGCTGCTGTTGGGAGTTGAGTGTTTTGACGTTACCAATTTGTTTCTCCTTCGCCAACCGGATGACTATTGGCTTGGGGTGTGAGTGACTACGAGTTCAAGGAAAAAGGCATCAGCGTGTAATATAAGGGCATAAGTCTCAAGTAAAAAGCAACGCGTGAAAAAGCCTAGGCCTCAGCTTTGCGGCATTGATCATCGGATAAGGTCTATGTTTGGGAAGGAGAAAATAGCAACGAGTCAGCTTTGTCCTACATAGGCATGCATGCAGAGCACGAGCCTCAAGTCTTGCAAGAAAAAATCAAATCATGTTGGAGAGATAACAGGAGCACGCTAAAGCATCAACGTCGGTGAATGCTTGCATCCCCCAAGTCTGTGTACCTAGACCAAGGAAGACCCCGAGAATCTCAGCAAAAACGACTTAATGGTAGTAACTGCGAGAGACGTACGTATAGCGTGCCAGGCTGATACTTGGTCCGTTTACTTTTGAGGGCCGAACTCCGATCGGCCCACTATCAACGTGCTTTGCAGGGTCCACACCGTAAGCAGTGAGTTCTTCGACGATCGACGCGGAATTCAAGCGTGTTTGGGAGGCAGTCGCATAATGAGACCCAAGTAGGCAAAGGCGCCATTACGATTCGGGCCTTATCTATTCCATGTGGTTCTGCTGACATGGGATCGTCTTCGAGCACTTGGGTGATAAGCCGGGATTCTGAGTGGGCACTGATTGTACGAGCTGTCGGTTGGGGGCAGATTATGAGAAACGAGCTTTTCATGCTGCTAAAGTGGGCATCACTTCTTCCCGTACTAGATCACAGTGCGGGTGGAGACGGGCTTTCACGATAGCAGAAAGTCTACAGGGCTCTGGGTTTGCTGCGTCATCGATGGGTTGGGTCGCCTGTGCCCTGTGCGGGGATTTTGTCCAGGATCCTGTCTTCTGCGGGAATAAATTTCCTACGGAACCCAACCTATGGTATATAAATCTCCATTCATAAGATGGGTTCAATTGAAGCAGAGAATTCTCAGGTGCAAGTTATTTACGTCTTTCAGCAAGCAGGCTTCAGACTCTTTTGTCGTCTATGTCCTCCGACAGGGTAAGCAGTCAGACGATCGAGTCGTAGCTTCATAGAATAGTACAGACTCAGAGTTAATATTCCTCTTGTATTTCATGAAATATTTGTCAATTGAGCTCACTCACTTAATAAGTTATTCATTCGCAGACCCTTTCACATTACCACTACCTCACTTCCAACAACTAAATACCCCGGAGCGCACTATGCTGGAAAAGAAGCAATCAAGCCACAGCGAAGAAAGTATAGTGGATCGGGAACCTGCGGACTTTCGCCCAAGCCCAGGCGAAGAACTGGGCGCCGGAGCTGTACATGACCGAGTCCCACCAGCTCCGCAGGTGCCAGGTTATTCCCGTGTTGGTTACCTGGGACTGGCTCAGGCGCAGACGAAAGTTCTTGCTGTTGTCGTAGTCGAGGCTGTCCAGCGCCATCATGACCTTGGGCGGCTTGCTGAAGGCCTTGTCGAAGTTGACAGTACTCGAGTTCTCCGCGCGCGGCTGGTTCCAGCGCCGCACATCCATGGTGTTAAACTTGCCGCTTGTTACACCAGGCTCGTCGGCCGGATAGGCGAGCCAGGTGACGCCCGCACTGTAGAGAATGGAGTCGCCCCAGGAGTCGGCGTGCACGGTGAAGCCATCGGTGTCGACGTCGGTGGCGTAGACGCGGATGCGCCAGTTGCGCGAGCGGTCCATGTCGAGTGACTGCATGAAGGTGACGACCTTGGGAGGGCTGGTGAAGGGCTTGGCGAAGCTGATGCGCTTGCTCTGCGTGAGCTGCGGGTTGTTCCAGGGGCGCGTTTCCTGCGTGTTGTATATGCCCGTTTGGAGGTAGTCGAAGCGCGAGTCGCTGCGCTCGAGCCAGGTGAGCGAGGCCGAGTAGAGCACTGTGTCGGCCCAGCTGTCGAGGGGCGCCTTGAACTTCTCTTGGGTGGCGTCGCTGGAGAAGGCGCGGATGCGGATGTTGGCCTTCTGGTCAATGTCCAGGGACGTGAGGCCCATGGGGAGCTGCGGCACCTTGTTGTACTTCTTGTAGTAGTAGATGCTCTTCGAGTTGTCGGCCTGAGGCTTGTCCCACGGGCGGACCTCCATGGTATTGAGGATGCCGGCGTCGTAGTCGTCTCCTGGGTAGCAGAACTTGATGTACGCCTTGTCGGAGATGGACAGCTTGGTGTTGATGCTGGTACCCTTGCCGTTCGTGGTCCACTCGGGAGGGAAATAGTACAGCATGATGCTATCTCCGTCAAAGCCAGTCGCAGCCGTCTCGTCGAGGGCGTACAGAGTGAACACGTTTTTGTCAACCTCCTCTCGGGACCAGTAGTTGGGGTGTCCACCATAACTCTTGTAGACTGCCTCCTTTTTCCAGGGAATCTTAGCCATGGGGCTCCCGTGCTCATGGACGGCGCCTAGAGCGTGGCCAAACTCATGCAGGATGACTCGACGGAGTTCATAATCTTCGCTGTTGTCGACAACCCAGCCCAAATTCATGGATGGCTTGCCACTGGCAATAACGTGGAGGCTTTCAGTGCCGAGGTAGGAGTAAGATCCACCTTTGGGATCGAATAATATCCAGATCTCCTTGTCGCCAGAGTCCACAAACTTGAACCTGATGTTGGCATACTGAGTCCACTCCGGAGCGAACTTCTTCACTTGGTCCTGAAACATGAGTTAGCATCTCTCGTGAACGTGAGTATTATACTGGTTAGATCAAACCTGCTGCCATTGAGAGCCTCCTTTGAAGGCAATACGAAGCTCGCGACCGGGCTTCCAGAGCCTCTGGGTCACCATGGCAAGACTCAAGGGACTGCTAAGCGCATTAGACGCTGGAGAAAGGGTGAGAGATCCATTTCGGGGGTTCTCCTTGACCGCATTGGAGACGCTCTCCTTGGCGGGGATGGAGTGGTTATCTTGCATCCCGAGAACCTTGGTGAAGCAGACACGGGACTGCACTGGAGTAACCATTTTGGACGAGTTTTTGGACGGAGGTCGAAAAGGTGCATTATTCTTGAGGAGGGAGGAATGGGCTTTTATAGCCAAGCCTCGGTTCACTCAGGCGGGGTACGGCGTCATCTGCATATGCGATATGCCAACGTTATTGGCGTCAGAACGGTCTCATCTGTTGTTGGATTTGGGAGTGAGGAGTTGTGAGGTCAGAAAAAGAGAGTAGATTCTGCCTGTCTCTTGAGGGACAGGTGAGTAGGTCTGCTTATATACATGAATGACAGCATAGCATAACCGAGGAAGTGTAGAGATCCGAGGAAGTTGGGCATGATTGATGCCTTCCATGTTTCCGTGAGAAGATTCGAGAAATGAGTGACATCTGAGGCAGTAAAATAGTCTGACATCTGTCGATAGAGAGCGTCCATTAGCTAGCCAGAGCCTCAATAGAGCTAGTGATTTGCAGATGACACTAATGTAGCCAAATGCATGGAATTTGGTGTTGTGGACCTGAGGTCACGTGGTGTCAAGAAAGGAAAGGCCCCGGTCGCGGCTGTATCACCCTTGCCTTCCACACAATACGTTGGAATATTGATAAGAGAATTATTGGCGAAGAGGTGTAGGAGGTAGGACAGGCCCCCTCCTTGGCCATGTCGCGACTAGAACTAATTACACGGAATGAACGTTTTCGTGTCCCGGGACATCAAGAAGCGCAAGAGCCAGGTTGCGGGGACAGGAACTTTTCTGAATTCGTCCTCTCCGCCGGACGCCACGCTGGACACGGTCATCGATCTGGGGTACGCGGCGGGGAAGCCAACGAAGATGGCTGATCCGATGAGCACGGTCAACGGCCCGTTCTGCTAACTGTATGTACGCGTGGGGGAATCCTGTAAAACGTAATGTCTTTTTTCATCTCTATGCTCGCTGGCTGTTTTTGCGGTTCTGGTGAGTTGGTGACCTGATATGATTATGGGCCCCACTGCTGATTCCTTCAATGACTCGTCTTATAGATAGGGGTGTGGCTCTGAATATTTGATGCCGCGGTTCACACTCCAACAGGCATACATACGCTAGCGTCGGCTAAAAGCGACCTCTCGCAAACAGGCCTGGCTGTACTCTGATCCGCTGTTCTCTGATCCTTCACATAGGAATAACCCCGTGAAACGCGCTCGCTCTAGAATGTTGGTGAAGTTGTTGATCGATATTCCAAGGCATGTTGCAGCGTTCTTGTGTAATCTCAGTTTTGGCAGTGCCGAGACCCTGCGTACCGAACATCATCACTTCCACACACATAAAGGTATGCAGATTAAACGGCTCTTTTCGACTCCTCAATGCTTTCAAATGCACCCAAAGTTCAAAAGAGGCATGTTAGAAATTGGCTGATGTATCAAGAGGAAAATATATCGAAGAGACGAACTCTCACGTTGGCGTCCTAACAGCCTTCTATCAAATCAAGCCGGTGTCCAACTCAGCATCCTCAAATAGCTGCAGATCCGTCGGGACCCCGCGAAGATGGTCCTGCAGAGGCCTGTTGTTTCTCGCTGATCTCGAGGACAGGCAGCGCAGGTTCGCCCGCGCTTGGCCGGCAAGCCTGCTGCTCGGCCCGTGGCCTATCCAATAGGCGTTCAGTCAACTCCCGCGCGCTCCAAACCACCTGATGCTGCTTCCAAATAAAGTTCGCCCCCAGGACGACAAAATTCAGCCCCGTGACCACGTTGGCCAAGCAATCAAACTCCCTCTGCATCAACGGACCCTAAAGCTCTCTACACACCGTCATATTGTGCCTCGGTCCTGTCCCGTGCGTGTAAATGTTGCGCATCCAATCGCAACACATTTGATACGTGTTCGAGATCTGCGAGCGGTGCTGGTTGAGCTGACCAGCCGGCCCTTGCCCCTGGTATATTCTGCCCACTGCAGATCGGCCACGACGTGCTTGTCTCCCATCAGCGCGGCGAACACCACTTTGAGGGCGGCGACTTCGGCGCCGTTCGTCTCTCTGGGCGTGCTGTGACAGAATTTCTGTGTAGTGACAAATACAAAATTTCCTCATTTATACGGTGCGCTTTCGTTGACACATGGATCTTACTTGTTCACCATAAAGACCGACGTATTTTCTCAAAGGCCTTGATAGATATCGCTCTCACAGACCCAGCTGTTGTATTCCGCACTACAGCCTTTCGAGTTTGCGCTTGCACGTCGCCTCGGTGGCCGCCGCCAGGGCGGGTTTGCAGCCGCCGTCGTTGTCGGAGGCGATGCACACCGGCTCTCAGGTGGCCGGATCGAGGCCGGCTCGGTCGATCTTGTAGTGCGTGGCGGTCTCGTCGAGGATGGCGCTGGCGGAGTACAGCATCTTTTGTTTGGTGTTGCTGTGCCCGACGGGGGGGTAACCATGTGGGCCGGGCGGGAGGTTTGTTGCGGCTGGGAGACGCGACGCCCGTGTCCACCTCGGAGCCTTGCCGATCAGCTTTCCGCACCTTGGCTGATCAGCAGTGCGGCTTCGGCAATCCGCAGGGGACTGGAAGTCGGCAAGTCGGGCCTGGAGGATGGTCGCTCAAGCCTGCTGCGTGCGTTGCCAGCCAAAATGACTGAGCGGCGGCTTGCCGAAGGATTCACCGCTACAACGCCTGGGTCACTCGCAGGCCTCGCCTTCTGTATGCATGCGCGTTGATATCCTCGGGCTCTTGTTATCGCAGCTGCATTTTGCAGATGGAGAGGTCAGTTAGCGCCGTGGCGTCCTGGGTCGCCCATCACATCCCGTTCAGCTCTTCCGACAACACATAGCCGCGACAATAGGCTGCCAGATACACGAGCTGAGGCGTCGATCTTCCTTTCTCGAACTCCTCTGTGAACAGTGCGGCTTACTTCTCGACCTGCAGTCCAGCTTTTGGCCCCTGCTCTGCAACAACGAGGCTGTTCGGCCCGTCGCGGTTGGGCGCGAATGGCTTCGTTTCACATCTTCTGCGGATACCTGCCGGCTTCCGAAAGCATCTTCAGCTCTCCATTCCCGGAGATGCGTTGTATGCTCATGTTTAGATGCCATTCAGGTGTGTTGCGAGGCTCACGCGAGTCCCTACAGCTCGCCGGTTCCCTCCATATCCTGTGAGCCGCAGAGGACTCTTCGATACAATCCCAATCTGCGGCGCAACGATGGACAAGTCACAGCGCCAAACAGATTCCATCTTCCAGGAGAATTGAAAATTCACGTTCAGCCGCAACGCACTAGGCATCTTCCAATCGGTTCTGTCTTTGGGAATGTTTCATCATGAGCGATCATGGGGAGCGGTGAATTTCAGCTCAAATTTGGACTTCTTATTTTTCCCTTAAAAAGGCCACTTCTCACCCACGAAGCCAAGTAGTCACCAGATCCCATCTCAACGCGTTACGAGACACACAGAGATTTTGAAATTGTCTGCTCGACCCTTCATCCCTTTGAGCAACATCGAGGTAACTTTCCCCTTTGTCATCTGCAACTAAAGTAGTTCAGTCACTAGCACGCAGTCAAAATCTCTTTGCTCGTGTGCTGATTATGGTGGAAATCTGTAGGTGCGAGACGAATTCAATATGAGAACCGGACCTGGGCCCTTGAACATCTTCGGTGATCTACCGGACACCTCGAACGGGACTTTCTGGAAACCAGAGCCAACCTCTCGGGGCACATACGACATTCTCAAGACATGCACCATCACGCTTCTTCTGTGCGTCTGGCGCGTGGTCCATCTCAACGTGCCAAAGATGCTTCCAGAGGATGGGGTGCAGACGGCTACCCCAACCACTAGTGCTCCAGGATCCAGGCACTTCTCTGCATTCAAATTGAGACCCCAAACGAAGAAACAGCTGAAGTGGATGATTATTGGTGCTCTTGCACCTGAGCTGGTACGTCACAGGCTGGTCGTACTTGCTTGAGTCATCAATACTGACCTCATATGCAGATTGTATTCGCGGCATTTCATCAATGGAAAGAGGCGAGACGCATCAAGAATGCCGCTACGCCCCCTCCAGAAACTTTTCCACTTCCAGCGCACGAAATGATCAAAGTGCTTCAGCGAGGAAATGGACACTCCAATCAACCACAAACAGATATACAAGCAGAAACCGGGTCACGTCGTCAGAGTGGAGACTCCAATCATCCACCAACAGACACACAAGCAGAAACCGGTTCAGGTCATTAGATTGGAGACTCCAATCGGCCATCAACAGACAAACAAGCAAACTGGAGTATGGTCCATGGATTCTATGCTGCTATGGGTGGCTTTTCGCTCGTGAAGAGGAAGGTCATGATGAATACTAAGCCATCGGACAACCCCAAGGAGACAGATGAAAGACTGTTCCCTAAACGCCCCAACAAGAACAACCGGCGCCATGTCACAATTAGTCCAAGGGGCGTCGAGGTTTTGCTCAAAAACGAAGTTACCAATTGGAGGCCACCGCTATCGGAATCTTGGATTCTTGATCAAAGCAAGGCAAGCAATGTTGCAAAAGGGCTGGTTCTTGGTCAAGGTGAGCTTATAATTCTCTCATAGCTTAATGGAGCGCTGACTCTATCATCTACAGCACTATTCTTCTGTGTCTCAAGCATCACACGTGTCGCGCAACATCTTGACATAAGCTTGCTGGAGCTCACTACCTTCGCTCACTCCGTGTGCACGCTCTTCATTGGATTCTTCTGGTGGTACAAACCTCTGAACATCCTTGAGCCAACGCCTATTGAAGTGGAGAATGTATGGCACGATAATGACTCCATGGAACAATATTCCCTTATCGCATTACTTTGTATTACCAGTTCTCTCCATACAGACACGAACGACACTGGTGAAGAAATCTTTTTGGTTTCCAGAGGCCGCGACAGGTGTAAAATTCGCCTGCCGATAGAAGAGCCTAGAGGAAAGAAGAGCCAAATGCCGCCAATCTCATGGAGACTATACCATGCCCGAGGAGCTAAAGTCGGCTGCAGAGTTATTGCAGATTCTCCTTTGGATCGAACCCAGGAAAGACTTCTTGAAATCAACCTACCATCCGATACTCTTGTCGATAGGGTCTCCAGCTTCGAATTCCCCGATTTTAAAAACAAGGAGTTTTTGGTCGACTTTATTGTCCTTGCGCTTACCAACATCATTTATGCTACGATCCATCTTTTGGCTTGGAATGCCTCCTTTTTCACCTCCGCTGAGAGAATGGCATGGCGGGTTGTAGCGAATCAGATGACTGTATACTAGTCCGACTGTAGTTAGCGCGAGAGGCGGGTATACAGGGCACCTCCCTAACCCTCCTCTCTATACCATGCCAAGAATCTTACTACATTGCAAGATCATCTACTTTACTATAGTTATAAGCCTAGATGCGTGTTAGATACTTTCTACCATCTAGTATACCCTCTACAAGTACTTTTCTATATATTTAACGTCGTTTTATAGTATCTAGACGATATATTATTATTAGCTAATATTCTTTCAACTACTATCTAAGTACTATTAGTTACCAACGCGCTATAGTACTAATAGAAGTTATTAAACCCCCCTACTATTTCTATAG
>JAJVDC010000353.1:0-17212 GCA_021436925.1 Neofusicoccum ribis
ACTGGGCATATGAGGTGTGTAGGGGTAGGTGATGGTGTAGCGAGAAAAGCAAAGAAGGGACGCGTGTATAAGCAAAAGCAAATAAAGCACGTGATTTGCGGGCCAATGTGGTTGACATGATCAGATCTGTGCAGAGTACTGCGACAACTACAGCTGTAGAAAAGTAGATGATCTTGCAATGTAGTAAGATTCTTGGCATGGTATGGAGAGGAGGGTTAGGGAGGTACCCTGTATACCCGCCTCTCGCGCTAACTACAGTCGGACTAGCATACAGTCATCTGATTCGCTACAACAGCGTCCTGCACAGATATCCTCGAATACTCGCTCTTGCCACGATCTTTGTGGAACTTTGCCGGACCAATATCAGTCACTCGCAAATTCGACCTCTTTCATTGGAAGAACAAATCAACAATGACTGGACAAATGCCCACAGAGCGGTCGAAAGCAAAAGATGGCCAGACCTGGGTTTTCGAAATGTGGAAATCACGGAGACGTTGAAACGTGTGGTCTCCAGTTGTCTGGATCAAGACCACAATATATTCCACATGTCAAGCTCAATGCCGGATAGCTCGACAATTGAGGACAGAAGATCACTCTTATACAAGCATGTTGTCTACCCGCTCCAACAACTCCTGGATGGTATTGGTGTGATAGAAAGAGGTGTCATTACCGAAACCCCGAAAAAACGCAGAGCCAGTGGAAAGCAAGGCATGCCATACTTACAGGCCTTTCAATGCGGACGTGGCTCAAAATTCGCGTTTGGGTCTGCCCTTCTTTCAATTCCATCTGATCCCGTTCGCGGTTTACGATCGAACGACTGGCTGAATCGTTTTGCTAAATCGTCATTAAACAAAGAGATTTGGGTGTCTTATAAGAATCAGAGTATTCGCCGTATCAGAGTAGCAGTGTTAGACACCGGATACGACCCAGAGAATGACTTCTTTTCTCTTTCTCGGACCCGTCAAAAGCGCATCATTGGGTGGCGGGACTTTGTGGATGGATCAGGAACTCATTCGGATCATCACGGTCATGGCACAAACGTGCTAGCTCTCCTGATGAAAATGGCACCAGCGGCAGACGTTGTTGTTGCTCGGATTGCCAACGATACCAAAAGTCTTGAAAGATCCAGCAACAACGTAGCTGAGGTATGCTAAGCACGAGACCAAATCTCAAAGAAATTACTGAACGTCCAATAGGCTATCACTTGGGCCACAAAGGAATGGGATGCAGACATTGTTTCTATGTCCTTCGGCTATCCAGAGGAGCTGAAGGTCGATGGAAAGTCGGTCATCAGTAAATCCATCTACCAAGCATCGGCAGATAAAGATAGCAATGTCTTGTTCTTTGCTGCTGCCGCCAACTTTGGAGGAAATCAACGCGAGATGTTTCCTGCTCGTCATGACCTGGTTTTCTCCATGCGCGGGACCGACGATCGTGGTAATTTCGAAGACTTCAATCCACCTCCAGACTTTGCGGGACCAGACGTATTCGGCACTCTTGGCAAGGATGTTCCACGGCTTGGACAGGATGGAGTAGTCCAATCTGGAACCTCAATAGCCACTGCAATTGCTGCAGGGATCGCTGCCATGATTCTCGGCCATGCGAAATTGTTGCTGGCAGAAAGTCCGTCCGAGGAGAATGAAATCATCAGGAAACTGTGGACAAAGAATGGGATGTGGTCGATGTTCATGCTCATGTCTGAGAAGATGCAGGAAAAGCTCCGATACCTGTACCCAATTCGCTTTTTGCAAGCAGACAATGCTGGTCGGGGTGATTACCTGAGAACTGCGGCACGAGATGCGAGATAGAATGGAGAGCCAAGTGAGCTAGCAGTAGCTCATAGGAGATGTACAATTGGGAGCATATTCTCATTTATGAGTTTACTACGTTCGAAGTGCAACATTGGATCCACTGTCAGGGAAGGCGTTTCAAACGCCAAAGTATTTTCTCGCCAGTATCGACAGTACTTTACTATACCTGGAACATATAACCAGGATCTGAAATGACTTGAACTACTATACAGTTACCTACGAGATTGGCGCCGCCAGCTGGTTCAGCTTCGTCATATGTCTTTGATAGAACCTCGACTTTATCATCCACTATCAAAAGGTGCAACCTCGGACACGACAAAAGCAGTCATTTCAGCTGAAATCAACAGTATATCCGCGATCTACTAGACATAGCTGCAAAGCTGCAGACAGCCATAACATCAGCCCTCACTCACGAGTCACATGCCCAAGCAGCCTCGTCATCCGGATCCCCCGGGCCCTTGTAAACATTGCGGGACGGCCAGCGACAATGCCTCCTCCGGAACGCGACGCCCGCATCCTTCGAGCCGTTGACGTAAGCCGTCCCGGTGATCGTATCTGGCGCCACGCCCTCCTCCACCCAACGCACCATCGCCGTCAAGACGTTCTCCTCAGGATCGAGGCTCGCGGCGTTGCGCTTCTGGTTCCCGATGAAGCCGGCCCCAGGGCCGCCGGAGCAGTGCGCCAGGCCCGAGATGCGGAAGAAGCGGTAGAACTCGTCCAGCTGAGGCGGCGCGAGATCCATGGTGCGCGCGACGTGCTCGTAGTAGCGCGGGGAGTTGTGGCTCGAGATGACCTGGTCGACGAGGCCGTGGTAGTGCAGCAGCTTGCCGCCCGCGGCGCGGAACGCCGACAGGTCGCCGTCCCAGGTCTCGATGTTGAAGAGGTTCAGGTCCGAGGAGAGCGTGTAGTCGGCGGGCGTGACGCTCGCGCCGTCCCAGGACGGGTCGCTGAGGACCGCGTACCGGAACCAGTCCGAGGCGCCGAACTCGCGGCCCGCGTAGTACGTCTGCGGCGCGCCGGTCGTCTCGGAGCCTGGCTGCATCCCGGGGTATACCAGGCTGCCGTCGGTGTTGAGCAGGGGCGCGAAGATGCCGCGGACCGTCTGCGCTTGGGTGGCGGTGAGGCAGCTCGAGCTGTTGGTGGCGTTTGAGGCGCAGATGAGGCCGTCGGGATTGTAGTTGCAGAGGTCGGGAGACTCGAGAATACCGTCGCGGGCTCCGTCCAGCTCGTCGCACTGGTCCAGGATGTCCTCGTGGATGGTCTCCCACATGCTCATGGGGACAAACGTGTCAGAGCCTGGAGGTCCAGTGAGAGGAAGGAAGTGGCAGCTCCATGACGTGAGGTTGTTGAAGGAAAAGGCAGGTGCGCCGGCGACGATTCCGTCAAAGTCGTCGGGAAATGTCTGAGCCTCCTTGAAGCCCTGGCGGCCACCGGTTGAGCAGCCGAGGTAGTAACTCTTCGTGTGTTGCTTTCCGTAGAAGGTCCTGGCAATCTGCTTGCCGAGTACGACGCCTGTATGCACCGCCCTATACGCAAAGTCCTCGATGACGTCGGGGTTGTTCAGAAAAGAGCTTCCGCTCATGCCATCGTGGCCGTTGTTGGTTCCCACCGCGGCGAAGCCCAGGGACGCCGCGTACTCTATGTCCTCGTACTGAATGCATCCGCCGAGCCCGCCGTTGCCAGTGCTCAGGAATCGGCCGGACCAGTCCTTCGGAAGCCATGCTTCCATGGCTATGCTCGATCGATTGGAGGTAGGGACACGGAGCGCGATGCGGCAGAGGTCGGTGGTAACGGTCTGCGAAGGGCGACCGCAGCTGGCGTCATTGTTCGGAAAGCTCAAATTCGTTCCCGATGCGACGAATTGCGTGAGCGATATTTGAGCTCCAGGGATGTCCAGTGAATCCGCCAGCGACGTACAGTCGTTCCGGAACTCGTCAGGGCTGGCGGATACACTTAGCGCGAGAGCACTAAGCGGAAGGCCGAGTGGAAGCTTCATAGCTACGATCACAGGGTACGCAATTGAAGAGGTGAAGTTCCCGTAGGCAGAGGAATCGGTGTGGACAGTGGACACTCCTCTCCCTCGGCCTGCAGGTTGTATATTTATACGAGTTCTGAGAGCTACTCCTGAGCACCTTCCCTAGCAGACGCATGACGATACTGAGCGGCGATTCGACCCAGACTCAGAATGCTTTTGGTGTGAGCTGGCGACTTTCGCGTGTTCTTAGGTGGTCAATGTCTTCGGCTGTTCTGCCTCCCCTGTCACACCGAGCACACCCGTTTCATCTTCGGCATATTTCGGCATATTACCGGCAGTTCCGGACGACCTTCCCTTCTGGGATCAGGCAATGTTTCCGGGCGAGGTTCCAGGGCCCAGAGTCATAGCGAGGCATTACGATATGCTCCTCAGTAATCTCACGTTTGGAGTGTCCTTTTGGTCGGGTTCCTGCAGAGATATCGCAACATTTCAGTTTGTTGCATGTGGTACTCATGCTCTTGTGCTCACAAAGATAAGCTTACTATGGCATCATGTATAAGCATTGTTTGTGCAATTTCGTTGCAAATCCCCGTAGTTTTGATTGGCTAAAAGCATCCAGCACATCTGTCGCCAGCAATATTTATGACTGATGTCACAATAGTCCCTAGCCCCGTAGTATAATCTTCGATTAAAAGTTCGGCACATGATACTGCTCCAAAAGTCGATCTTTCTATAGACCCTCTGCGCTCGTACCGAACTTCACCCGTCCGTCGTATTCGGGACCGTTCTACTAGTATGTACACAGCAGCAAAACAGTAGAGGCAAGAGGCATTATTAGAAAAATTGCGCACCTCTCAAGCCTTGTCAGCACTAGCAGACCTGCTTAAACGGAGTCCCCTAGCGACTGCCTTTCCTTTTCCGCGCTGTCTTCGGTATATTCGCCGACAACTTGGCCTAAGAGGTTGCTTAGCAACAATGCCTTCGATATTTGTCGAACGGCGCGAGAAAGTAAGACACCGCTGCTTTTCTTATTGTTGCTACAGAATCTAGCTATATAGGTGTAATGATCGGATTGCATAAGCAGGATCGATAAGGAGTGTAAGAGTTGGTGTATGGTGTAGCAAGTAGTAAGACGCATGTAAAACAAAGGGATGAAAGCACGTGATTGCGGGCTAATGTGGTTGACAATATTCTACTCGAAGGCTGAGTGGAACGATGCTGGCACCACGAGCTCCTACCTATTTGGAAACGACATTGGCGCGAGCGGGAGATTCTTCACCTCCTTTTTCACTATGGAAGCTTAAGTCCGTGAAGTGGTGTCACTATCTCCGCCTGTGTTTTGCCTCACTGTTGCAAGTATAACTTTTGTTGGGGCGGATATGGTAATGAATGGCGGAAAATAGCCGCGCATGGCGGAACTAAATGTTCAATTGGACATTTGGGCTTTCCAATGTAGTCTTCGACCCCTGATACTGAATAAAAACTAGTACAAGATGTGACTGCAACTGTGGTATGTGGAGTTGTACCTATTTGCCCGTCATAGATGTGAATCACGCAATGCTTGGCGAAGAATAAAAAGGGGATGATCTTCCTTGTCCGATAATTTTCGTCCGATGAAGAGAGCAATTCCACCGATGACCGCGTTCAACGTCGAAAGCGTAGCCCGCCTTAGTTCTAAATGATTCGACTGTGGGACTATCCGTCTTATGATTGTTTCGATAGTTCAAGTAGTATGCGACCGAGAAATCTAGGTCTCCTGACGCACTCACCCTTCTAGAGTGGACTAGGAGAAAAGAGGCTACTCTGCTCACCCCGCCTGACGTCTGGTGACTTTTCATACCTAAGAACAATGTCTCGCGCCACTAACTCCTGTTTTGCGGGGTTGCAGACCTCCATCTTCGTGTTGTATTCTCCCGAGAAGCCGATCAAGGTTTTGAATGCGTCATCGGCACGCTTGACCGTTCTGGATCCGAGGAAGGAAATTTCGCACGGGGTAGCTTATGTATATGAGGTGGCAAAGTAGCTCCATAAATCCATAAATATAGGAGGTGCCGGCCTGGTCAAAGTACAACGCCGGCCAAAAGCGCCATCTGACATCATGTCGATACTTGGGATGTTCCCCTTATATGTTGCCACAATACTTCTTCAATCCTTGTGTACTTCGGCTACGAAATATGCGGAGTATATTCTAGCCCCGCACCAACGTTCCGTAACCCCACAAACTGTCTACGCTGTCAACGGCAATGTCAGGAACCCAGATGGACTGCTCGCCAACGCCCACAACGCCACAGGCGTGACATTCACCGGTTCAACCTCGTCTATAACACTGGACTTCGGGATCAATATTGGAGGCACTGTTGAGTATGACATTATTTCTGTCTCTGGAAGAAGGAATATGTCGGCTTCACTTTTACCGAGAGTTCGATGTAGATAAGTCCATTCCAATCCGACTCAGCCTCGAGCGCTATGTATGATAGTCCTCTCTGATTTTCAACCCCTGCCACTGGCAGATACAGCGCAGATAAGGCACACCAGCGAGGTGGGTTCCGATACTTGAGCATCTGGCACAAATCCACCGGTACGGTTACGTTGAACAACCTGTCGGTTATTTTCACCGCCTCTCCTGAAATGGAGGATCTGCGGGATTATCCTGGATATTTCAATAGCGATAACGAGAAGCTGATCCGGGTTTAGTACGCTGGTGCCTATACCAATCAGCTCTACAGTGCTGACCCGATCTACGGAAATGCTCTGGGTGTTCCAGGCACGGACTGGTACTTCAACACAACCATCGCAAGTAAGCACCTGGAATCTCAGTTCTGACCTACACCTCGTTTTCTCATTTCTATTCCCTTTTCGTTTCGACCGCAAGTACAGATTGCTTTTCTGGACAATTACTGACGACATAAAAGATGGCACCTCAGTCCTCATGGACGGTGCGAAGCGAGATCGTCTGGTCTGGCCCGGCGACATAGCCATTTCCGGTCCAGCTATTTTCGTGTCGACGAACAGCCTCGACGGTATCAAGAACGGCATCGAATCTTTGTTCATCCTTCAACAAGCCGACGGCCGTCTTCAATGGGCCGGTGCCCCATTCATAAGGCCAGATCAGTTCTCCTTTAGCTTTACCTATCACCTATACACTCTTCTAGACCTGTTCAATCACTTCCTGTACACGGGAGATATCGAGCATTTGGAAAATTATTGGTCTCAATATAAGTTGGCGATGAATTGGTCATTGATCACCATTGACGCGTCTGGGATGGCCAATGTCACCAGCTCCAATGACTGGCTGAGATCCGGGATGGGTGGCCACAATGTCGAGGTGAGCAGTCAATCATAGGGAGCGCCAATTGATCTTGCTGACGCATTGAACCATGCTACAGGCAAACTCAATCTTCTACCGTACTCTAGACACTGGCCTAAAACTCGCCGTCGAAGTCGGAGACGACAGCGTAGTTGACACATGGACGAACGCCATGACCAAAATCAAGGAATCCGTCAACACTCACCTGTGGGATCCGGTGCAGAACCTCTTCTTCGACAACGACGGGAACCAGACCGCCAACGCCCTCCAACCCCAAGACGGCAACGCCTGGGCCGTCGTCTCCGGGCTCGTCTCCGGCGACCGGGCCGCCGCCATCAGCACCTCCCTCGCCAGCCGCTGGATCCGACCGTACGGCGCGCCGGCCCCGGAAGCGGGCGCCACGATCTCGCCGTTCGCGTCGGGCTTCGAGGTGCAAGCGCACTACATCGCGGGCTTCCCGGCGCGGCGAGCTGGTCGAGTTCACGTGGGGCGGCTTCATGCTGGATGACGGGCAGCTCGTTCGTCGAGGGCCACGCCGCCGACGGCGCGCTGCGCTAGGCGCCGTACGACAACGACGCCCGCCTCAGCCACGCTCACGGCTGGTCCACCGGCCCCACGTCCGCCCTGACGTTCCTTGGCACCGGCGTCCAGCTTGCCGGCGCGCGAGGCCGCGCCTGGTGCGTCCGCCCGCGCCCGGGGAGCTTGGGCCGCGTGGAGGCAGGGTTCGAGACGGCGCTCGGGAGGTTCGCGGCGGAGTGGGTGGCCGCCGATGGGTACGTAGTGAGCGGGCGGTTCGAGACTCCGGCGGGGACGTTGGGGACGTTGGTTCTGTATACGAACGTGTCGGATGTGGCGGTGACCGGGCCTCGTGGCCTGGTGCAGCCTTCTGGCACAGACAATGGATCTGTCGTCTTTGAGAACTTGCCTGGCGGAACTTACGTTGTTGGCAGTGGATAGGGCTCTAGATTTTCGTTATGATGGACCACCGTGGCAGACAATTGGGCTGCGCTTCCACTCTGTTGGATTGCTCGCCTGGGTTGGCATTACACATGGACTTGAGTAATCGGAATTGGGGCTGAAAGTACGTATGGTAGTGTAAAACTCATTTCAGGCCTCCAGGTTCTTCCAAGAGCCGACATGGAATTTTGGAATTCCACCAAGCACGTTCAGGTTTGCGCTCGAACGGGGACTTCTTGGCGGCCATGATGCGCTGAGTAAAGAAGAGGTAGCGGTGTTGAGATCCGCTTTTTTCAGCTGCTCGAACGATGCGGACGTTGACTTTCGAAGGCAGCAACGTGGGTAGCCGTAGATGGAAACACAAGGGCTCGGGGGATTCGAAGGAAGAATCCGCTTGGGCTTATGTGCGATCTCAGCTAGTTGCACGGCTTGAATGCGAGTCGTGGCAATGTGGTTGTGGCATGTCGTGCAGGCCATGTCAGGGAAACTTCGCTGCCAATCAAGGGCTGCTGCCTTACAGCGTTGACCAGTGCGTCTCACTATAAGCTCAGAATGTGGGGTTTGTGTAAGGGCCTTGCACTCAGCCACATCATCCGCTCACACGCAGATGGACCGGGGACCATTGCACATAAACTGCCAGATCGGCACGATCTGCGTTGGCTGTTCCCTACTTGTAGAATACTCATCGTCACACTCACATCCTTCTACCTGAGGTGCAGCCCTATTTGGCTAGTGCTTATCTCCCGCTAACTGCTTCGGGGGCCCCGCTGAGCCGCCCCCAAGTTCTCCTGACGGATGTGGCTGCGGGCCGGGCTCGGCTCGTGTTACCCGACTCATGGACGCCGACCGATTTGGGAAATTCACTGTTCATCTTTTCTGTCGAAACACAACTCCTGCGTGCATGCTCTCCTGTTATTGGCAAAAATCAGGAGGATCTGTTGCCGCCGTGAGATGTTGGACTTTGAAACATCATTCCAAAATTTGGAAGTTTGCAACAACAAGTGGCACGGCAACCTTGCTTCTCCGAATAGCAGTAGCTCGAGGCGGAGCCGTCAGAGCGGTGCCCACCGCCGTGAAAGCGCCGTCAAAGCGCAGCAAAAGCTATTACCACCCAACACGGAGAGGATCCGAGGGATGGATCCAGCTACCCGCCTTGTGTGCAATTCCGGAGCTGGTGATGCTCTAATTTAAGACTGAGCGCGCTCAGAGCATTGCATATAAAGCGGTGGGATTTCGTCTAGAAATACAATCAACACAACAGCATCCACAGCATCCAAAGCATCCACATCATCCACATCATCTCCATTCACATCACCAGTCTTCTGACAACTATCTTTCTCACAACCCCTTCTTCAAACCAAACAATCAACATGAAGTTCTCTGCCATCACCGCCGCCGTCTTCGGCCTCCTCGTCTCCTCCGCTGTTGCGGCTCCTGCTGCCAACGCCGAGTCCCTGGAGAAGCGTGAAGACTGCGTTGCCAACGCTGCCATCCTCAGCAGCTGGTCTGAGGACGGTATGACCCGCTACCGCATTGGCTTCTCGAGCACCAAGGCCGATGTCGGCTCCGGATATGGAGACTCTTGCGGTCTTTTCTACAATGCCATCTCCAGTAAGTCCACCCCACGCCACCAAGCTCCTCACCCATCGTTGCCGGCTTCTAACCCGGATGTCTAGAGTGCGCTGGCACCAAGAACAACGTCGCCTGCTACCACAGCGACTCTGCCGGCCAGTGGGTCATCGACAACAACCAGGTTTCCGGCGCTGCTGGCAAGTCTGCCGAGGAGTGCCTTGTCCAGCGCTTCCGCGATGCTTTCGGCAACAAGATTGGCTGCCGCGTCAACTAAATGGTGTTTTTTCCATTGGGGAGTTTGGAGGGAGTGGGAGGATCTGAGGCTGGGGATAGTTTCTTTCCATCTGTTCTGAGCGCTTAGGGTTGTTTACGATGGCTGGGTAACGCGACGAGGAATTAAACCGATTGAAAACCTGCTTGTTCCGATTCTGATACTGTTTGTGACTACCACATTTCAAACTTGTCTTGAAGGCAGATGTTCAGAAGTATCTCACGACTGTCAAAGTCACTTGTTTATGATTTGCAAATGGAATTTGGGTAGCTTATATGGTCAGAGTGCTGGCCATGGAGGAAAAACAAGCATTTCGTCTATATCAAAGCTTGGGATATAGAACTTGACGCCCCTAATACGACTATTGGTGCTGCATTTGTGAAATATGTTCGGTAAGCGTTTGAATAAATTTTTGAAATCTAAAAGGTTAATGGCTCGAAATAATGCCAACCTTACCAACGCGCTCAATGACACCGCCATCCACGGCCTGAAACTCGCCGGCAAAGCGACGCCGCCTCGATCCAGTCCGTCTTCGCCAGGACGCATTTTCTCACTTTCTGCCACGGCTTCTACACCAACAAAACCACCACCAGGCACCTCCGCGGCTGCTCCACCCGCAGCCAGTTATCCTTCCATCCTCTCTCAGCGCTCTCGACCGCCCTCAAGCATTCCAGAAACAACAACAACATCACGTTATCCGACCTCCACACCTCCGCCATGACTAGCGCTCCAACTTCAATGCCGCCTCTGTCTTCCACCTCTTCGCAGTCGCGCTTTCCACTCTCGCTTTGCTCAACTACATCATCTCCGTGTCCGACCCGCTGATCGCCGTAGCCATCAGCGCACGGGCAACAGCGATATTGCGGCGAGTTTGGGCGGCAAGTTCCTGAGGCTGACGTGGGCGCGCCTGATTGCATGTGACGCTGGTTGGGAGGGAGAGTTGCTTGCATGGGATAGGTAGCGTGCAGTGTTGGGTTAGAAAGTACTGGAACATGTGTGTAGCATCATGATCCGTTGAAAACTTCATCTGGATGCAGTAGTAAATTTTTCGTTACACTTTTTTATGCCGGGCGGTACTTCTAGTTCTCGTGTACGATTGATATTTCCTTATTGCTATGCTTCACGAGCAGATCACGCAGCCGGGTAGAATGGCTTCTTTAGCATGATGGGAAAGTTTGGGCAACAATCCGTTATGTTTTTCATTGTTATCTTACATTGAAATGTTCATATAGACAGTATACCTTGCAAACATGTGGGCTCTGGCTATACATGGCCTGCAGATGGTAAATTTAGACGTTATCCATGGGCCCGCGATGACCAGACAGCACACAGATTACTCATAAACCCATCCGGAGACGTTGGTCTTCGGAACACCTTGCATCCGGTATTGGTGTGGTCCCTTGCAGGAAAGTTTGCTTGTCAATGTAATCAATTACTCTCATGAATTAAACATTACTCGTAGGGTATCACGAGCGGCCAAACACATCCCAGGCTATCCCTCCAAAAACCCCTTCCCCTTCAGCTCTCGGACCGTCCACTCCCACAACTCCTCCTCCATCTCCTGATCCTTCTTCGACCTCCTCCCCTCAAACAACTTCCCCACCGGATTATACATCGCCCCACTCTGCACCTCCCCCTTCGCCGCCACACTCGCCCACAGCTGGCCCAACGTCCCCGTCTCCACATCCACAAACGCCATCCGCCCCACCAGCTTAAACAGCCTCGCCATGATCGGATGCTCCATCGGGCCGTCCACAATCCCGGTCCGCACGATACCCGGATGCACCGCCACAGCCGTGACGTTCGGGTTCCGCTTCGCCAGGGCGCGCGTGAACAGCAAATTCGCCAGCTTGCTCTGGCCGTAGCGGGCGACGGTGCCGACGTCGTCCATGGGGGTCTTCACCTCGTTAAGCCGCAGGCCGGGCGCGGGCGCGGAGGTGTGCAGCGCGGAGCTGATGGTCACGACGCGGGCGTCCGGGGCGGCGGCGAGCAGCGGGAGAAGAAGGAGTGTCAGCAGCGCCGGGCCGACGTGGTTGGTGCCGGACTGCAGCTCGTAGCCGTCCTCGGTCAGGCCGGGCGGGGTGGCGAAGACGCCGGCGTTGTTGACGAGCAGGTCGAGGCGCGGCGTTAGCGCGGCCAGCGTCTTGGCGGCGCGCGCCACGGACGAGAGCGACGCGAGGTCGATCTCGAGGACGGTGATGGCGGCGGCGGGCGTGGCGGTCTTGATGTCGGCGATGGCGGCGGCGGCTTTGGCGGCGGAGCGCGCGCCGAGGTAGATTTGCGACGGGTTGTGTTTGGCGAGCTGGCGGATGGTTTCTTTGCCCAGGCCGTTGTTGCCGCCGGTGACGAGGATCACTTTGCCGGCCAGATCGGGGATGTCTTGGTCGGGGTCGAAGACGGCGCCGCGGCGGAAGAACATGGTGGCGCAGGAATGTATGGATTGAGACAAAGTGGAGACGGTATTGGAAATGTGCTGGATGACTGGAGACTGTTTCTTTTCTGCATTTCAAGAGCGTGAAAACCAGTGCTTCTTAAAGACGTGCTATAGTAAGCGGCTTCTAGAGGACGGTTGTGGTCGGCGGGCGGCATGGTCGAGCTAAAAACCTACGGTAGGTTTTCAGCCATTGGTCGGCGCTTCAGTTGAGCCGCGCGCCAAGCAGGCTATTGAGGTGCTGGCAGGCCAGTTGGCAACAACACGAAGCCCGACGATTAGTGATAAAGCCCACGCACTGGCGCGACTTGCCCCAACTCCCGCAATGATCCAGGCGCGCCGCTAGTCAGCTGTTTCCTACACTTTCCCGACCTCTCCACGGAGCAATCATTCTACCGCTATGCATTACCAATCCCGTGCTCGCGCTCGGTCTTCGGTATTGCGCTGTCAATGCAGTGGTTTCTCGTGCTTTAAAAGGCAGGGCGAGGAGCCGCTGTAGAGACCATCATCCAACACAAGCAATCACTTCAACTCTACAGTTCAACAACACAACTCCCACCTTTCACAACCAAACCAATCATCAAATATGTCTGCTGCTGCTCAACCTTTGACTCTGGCCGGCAAGGTCGCCATCGTCACCGGTGGTTCGAGGGGAATTGGCGCTGCCATTGCTCTGGAGCTCGCCCAGCGCGGAGCGAAGGTGAGAACGACGCTGAACCCCCCGCGTCAACACAGTCCTAACCCAGTCCCAGGTTGCCATCACCTTCGTGTCGCCCAGCAGCGAGAAGCTGGCGGACAACGTGGTCTCCACCATCAACGGGCTCTCGACCGGCGCCTCGGCCATCAAGATCCAGGCCGACTCCCGCAGCCTCGACTCGCCCAAGAAGATCGTGGCCGAGACGACCGCGGCCTTCGGCGAATCCATCGACATCCTCGTCAACAACGCCGGTGTGGAGCTGGGCAAGCCGCTCGCCGCCCTCACGCCGGAGGCCTACGCCGACGTCATGGACGTCAACGTGCGCGGCGTCATCTTCACCACGCAGGCCGTGCTGCCGCACCTGCGCGCGCCGGGCCGCATCATCAACATCGGCTCCGTGCTCGGCCGCATCGGCCACCCCGGCAGCGGCGTCTACTCGGCCTCCAAGGTCGCGCTCGAGGGCCTGACCCGTGCCTGGGCCGCCGAGCTGGGCGCCGCCGGCCACTCCGTCAACGTCGTCGCCCCCGCCCTGACCGAGACCGACATGATGGCCCGCGCCACCTCCGGCGAGGGCTTCAACGAGCAGGCCGTCCAGATCCAGAAGATGATGACCCCCATGGAGCACCGCTTCGCTAAGCCGGAGGATATTTCCCTGGTCGTGGCGCTGCTGGCTGAGCCGTCCAGCAGGTGGATTACGGGACAGACTATTCACGCGAACGGTGGGATATACATGGGCTAGATGGTTGTTTTTGTTGCAAAGCCTTGTGAACATAGTCTGTCATGAATTGGTCTTGAAGCCCGGGGACCATGTTTAGAGACTAGCTGCCTTTCGTTCAATGTCTAGATAAATCTTTGGCACTTTTTGAGTTTTGCGTGTTTGGCCTCTATGTCGTGCGTTCCGATAGAGAAATTAGAATGTTCTAGAACAAGAGGTTTTAGGCTACCCTCACGATTAGGCGCCTGTGGCACCTTTTTGCCCGGGTCTCCTAGGTAAGCTAGTCTTACAATGTGATATAAGCTTCCTCGAGTATTTCAAGTTTTCTTATGTCTTTCAGAGGATAGTTGCTCTCTTTGGACAGTCAGCCACGCGGTTGCCTAGCTGAGCACAGTACAAGATGATGGTCGTACAGACCATGCTCAGCCTCCCAAAAAGAAGAAAAAGAAAAAGAAAAGTAGCAAGGAAGCGTTTCTGACGTTTCACAATGTTCTTGCTTATGGTGGGGGGCCAATTCAGCCTTATTCAAAGCAAGTCGAACTCTGATCGATATGGCTGGCCTAAGCAGATCACAATACGTGTAAAAGGAGAACTACTTCTATCAAAGGCTTGCGTGAAGGATATAGCTCAACGTCAAACGAGAAATGCCAAATGAAGACGTGGTGAATGACAGCGCAGAATGTATGTGAGGTCTCGATTTCAGCCTTCCCCACCATCGGTCATACCCACAGCCACTTCTGCCACTTTGATGAGACACAGAAGCTGAGCTTTGGTATGGCTTCAGGTATGATTAGTGAGACAATGTGAACCATGGGTGGAATGTTTGCGATCCAGTCCCGCTTTGCAGCTATTAATGGAAACGGTCGCACGATTGTTGTGCTCAGCTGAGCTATCCAGAAGCCAGTGAACTCCCGCAAGCCTTGTGCAGCAGCTCATTGCAAGTCCTGCTAGCCTTGTGGTCCCAGCCCTCTGTCTATCTCCGCCATGCTCGTCTTCAGCCCAGATCCTGAACTCAGGCCCCCTGTGGTTTCTTTCTGGGATTTCCTCTAGTGGAAAGTGAACCGCAAACTCTAAGTTTGCTTCTTTCTTTTCTTGCATCCTCCGAACTTGTTGTCTTGCTTTGAAACGCAACACGCAACTCAACGTTCTTCACAGGATCCCCTTATAAATGGAGTAGTCAGCATGTTCATGATGGAGATTCTATTTCTCAATCAACCTGAGTCAAGACCGGTCGCATGCCTCTGAATTGGTTGACTACTAACATAGCACGCGTGTCCCAGCAGGTATCGGCTAAGCTTTCTGACCAAGACAGATCGCCCCTTAAAGACCTAATGGGACACCTCCTGTATGAACTCTCACGATGCATGTTTATGGGAGCGCGGATGATCCGCTGTCTTAGATTTTCCCGGCAGGCTTATGGTACGACATTTCAACCCCCAATTTACGACACAGATGATGATGAATCAGTGTAATACAGGCGCAAAAATAGGCTTACCAACAAATTTTCTGGCCACACAATGCACTAACTGCGCCTCGATTATGTTTAGCCCTGTAGGCTGATATGTTACTTAACCAACCAGACCCTCTTGCATCTTCCATCTCCTTCCGTAGCCTTATACGAAGTTTCATAGCTTCCCTATCAAGCTGTTTAACTCCCAACTCGTTTGCTAAAATACCCTTAGATACATCATCTGCCATGCATCGTTTAGGAAGATTACATCGCTCTGAATCTCAATCACTATCTCAAGACTCTTCCCAAGATCTACTTCTCGTAGAGACAAGCGGTATGTCAGCGAGCAATTATAATTCTCTCAACTAATTTTGGCTATCGTATAGAAACTCATCGAGGATCCCAACATTCACATAATACCGGGTGGCCCGCGTCGCCGGCTTTTCTAAAAGAGTCGTCTCCCTCTACTGCAATTGGCCTGCTTCCGAGCGTCCTCCTTTTGCTAGTCCCACTAGGATTCTACGGTATAATCTATACTACTTCAAACTTAGAATTGGAAAATTGACATCGGCCATAGTCTTGGGGATTTTCATTCATAGACTGAATGGGAAACTTGAGAAACCCGACCACGATATCGGCGATACTGTGATACAAGCAATGAAAACCGCCTCAACATTGTGGCCTATTCTATTTGCTGCAGTGGTAGGAGCTATGTTAAAGGCGACCACGCTATACTTAGCTGAAAGAGGGACAGATCTCGGAGTAAGTGATAATCTTCTCCTTAAAGCCAACATAGCTTTAATTATTACAGACCCTTGAAGTCCTTACTACTAGCCAAACCTTGGTCAGCACGGTGCGTGGATGCTTTAGCCACCGAATCCTCGGCGTCTGGACAGCTATCCTCATTGTTATATGGAGCCTAAGCCCCGCTGGTGGCCAAGCAGTTCTTCGATCCGTGACTCCCGGATTCGACAAACTGTCTAGTGATTGTCCTTTGAGGTACTATCCATCCAACAACCTTATTAGTAACCTGGATAATTCGCCATTTACCGGGGCCTCCAGCGCTGCGTGGGCAAGTAGTAGATTGCACCGAATTGCCGGTGCAGCTCTCTCCTCTCCTGATGTTGCGGTCTTATTTTCAAACGACACCACCAGTCCAGGATTTGGTGCTGCAATTGCAAGGTTGGGAGGGGAAAAGCATGCTGCCCAAGCTGCCCAGACTGATCTCTGGGGCAACGTTCGGATTCCATTTCTACATATGCTACCGGGTTACAACGATAGTGATAGGAGCAAGTGGGTAGAGGTATCTCTCACTAATATCGCGCCATACTCGTCCTTGATCGGACACACGATTCGCGGAGTACCTTAATATTCTATGGGCAACATTAGTCTATCACTGCAAACTGTCTATCACACTACATCTGTAAGTCTCTCATTTCCTACCCAATGGTTTAAAATATATTTATTTTTAACTTTTAATTAGTGTAAGCCTTGGTTTAATGGTACTGAATGGCTCCAACACAACCCGGGACGGCTTACCTTCCACGAAATGACCAATTCCTCAATTTTCACAGAAAACCCACTGAGTGGAAACACCGCCAACATATTCCTCGATACCTTGAAGCCGAAGAACGTTACTCAACCCATCCCCCATGATATGCCTTCAAACAGAGTCGATAAGGCAATCCTAGTTTTTGGCGCTAAGCCCACATCTTCCTTTTCTGACACCTACCCGTTCTACGAAATCAGGATGACTCATTGCGAGGTCACAGCAACGTACGTGGAGACTGAAGTAAAGTGTCTCCGGTTGTCCGTCGGTGGTGTGTCATCATGTGCCGCATCTAGAATGTGTTGAAATATTGATGATGGCAGCCTAATGAGTGGATTCTTGGTAAAGAGGTGAGGGAGATGGGGGAGGCCCTCTCCTTCCAATATACTACCGATGAAGAAGCTTTCCCCGTGACCCTCCCGTGACCTTTTTCTTTCTTGACCTCCTTCCTCGCGCCTCCGCGGCCCCGTCGCCCTC
>JAJVDC010000354.1:0-16501 GCA_021436925.1 Neofusicoccum ribis
GTGCTCTTCCGATCTCTAAATATATAACTAAGTAATTTCTCGCCGTTAGAGCGTAGAAAGGCTATTTAGTAATTAAAGCGGACCTTAAGGAGTTATAAAAAGTCTAGAATAATATCTAGTACTTCTAATTTAAGCGTATAAGTCTTCACTAGAATGAAATTAATAGTAGTATATTCCAAGTACGTAATATACTAATTACTATTAAATATTATAACTATACTAATTATATTAACTAAAGCTTAAAAGAATAGCTTATAGCTTAACTCCTCGTATATAGGAGAGCGTAAAACTAACTAGTATACCTTAGTTAGAGCGTAGGTGTTATAATACTAGAATAGTATTATATCTTTCTAGAGTATAATACCGTCTATTACGTCTAGAAGGGCTTGAATAGCGTTTTTACTAGCGTGTATAAAAATATTATATAGTATTTCTATAGGGAGTATATAAATAGCTATACCTACCTTAATACTATCTAAATCCTACTAGGGATAATCTATCTTATTAAGCTTAATAAAGAATAGATTCTAATAGATTACGAAGTAATAGACCGTCTAACCCTTATAGTAAAGATATATATAGTAAGTGTTTATATCTAGGCCCTTGCGTTTGACTCTAATAATTAAAATAAGGTTAGCTATAAAGGTAGAGACGTAAGTAATATCTCTTAATATAAGAGGCTTGATTCTCTATAGTCTTATAGTATTAACCATAACGTCGCTAAAAGAGGTAACTAGAAGCGTAATATTACCGCTTATAATCGTGTCCTTTAGAATAGTATTACGAGTCTTTATAAAGTAGTACTCTATATATTAATTATATATATAATAAGACGAGCCTAAATTGAGAATCTATAACTACTTAATAGTAGTAGCTATAATCTTACTCTTACTTAAGAAGGCTATTCTAATAATAGTAGCTAAAGAGTACTAAGAGCCGTTAGATAAGTTCTATTTACTATTCTTAGTAGTTAAGGTCTACTTTAACTCCTTATCTACTTTAGGCTAAGTTAGATTAATACTCTTATACTATAAAATAGTAGTATTAACTATTATCTTAATTTGAGGATTCTTTAAGGCTTTAGTAATCTTTACTTATACTTTTTTACTTAGTATCTAACCTAAAGAACGTACGTCTTTATTAAGGTAAGGGTATTCGTAGTACTAATAAGTAGTACTATACTAATACTTTAGAGTTATCTTGCCTTTCTCTTCACTATAAAAGGTAGTAGTAAAGGCTAAAATAGACTTCTCTTTTACTAGTATAAGGGTATAGTAGCGTTAACGATAGTACTTTATTAGGTAGGTAATCTTAAGGACCTTAGTAGGGTTCCTCTAGATCTCGGTTATAAGGCTAATAGTAAACTCTAAATTGACGTGTAATAATATAGTTAGAAATATAATAGCACCGTCGTTGCCGTTTACGTAGGGTAATCTATAGACCTTCGCCCTACGAGCTAGGTTTTCCTAGTTAGATAGCCACTTAAGAATATTCTAACGCTTAGAAGTCTTTCTTAACTTATTAAGTTATAGTATAAGGGTCTACCGCGTAAGATAATCTAAAGGAGTAATATACTACTTTAGAACCTTTAGATAGTAGTAGAGAGAGAAGAACTCGGCTCTATAAAGGACTAGAAGAAGATAGAAGGTAATAGAGTCTTTAATAAGATCTAAAAGATTATTAAGAGATCTCTTCTACTCCTTATACTCCTTTAGTTTAAGCTTATAGAGGTCGAGTACTTCCCTACTCTAAGTTAAAGGAATAGTTAGCTTTATTTTTACCTCTAGAAGCATTGGCTTTACTAGATTAATAAGTTCCTAGATATTAGCCTTTTATACACGTCCTTTAATAATAGAATACTAATCTTTCTATTACTATAAGTCCTTTAGGACTAGTATAGTTTTTAAGGAGCTTATAGCGTTAAGATAGATTAATTAGATAATTTAAAGATGCTTAAATAAGATAAGAGAAGTATATAGGTAATAATAGGTGATTAAAGGACTATTATTTAATGATAATAATGTAAAGTAGAGGTTTTATAATACTCTTTACGAGAGAAAGAGGGTACTAATACTAAAAGTACTATCTAGATACCGTGGAATAGTGAAAAAACCACTTAAAAGAGGTTTAGGAGGATCGTAGCGTTGATAGAAGGCATCTAATACGCTTCTAGGCTTATAACTGTTAAACTGTCAAGTGGTGGTAGAATAAAGTACGATTCTTGGTATGAGTTGGTGAGGGGGGCAGGAGAGGTGCCCGACTTATCCTCAAACTCGGCGCTATACCTAATCTTACAACTAACGTACACGTGATTTCCAACAGAATAGCTATCCAACTAAGTACAGGTTAAGTAAGTCTGAAGTATCTAAAAGACTAAAATTAGCTAGATAACTTTATATACCGATGTGTAGGTTCAGCTATAGCACAACACTTGAAAGGACCGAGCCGAATAAGGGATAACCCAATCGGCTTAGTAGACCAATTGGTAAGGTCACCTCCGCAGTAAGATTGCTGCACCTATGATTGGATAGACACTGACAATCTTTCCGCGGATTCTCCGCGGATGGTCTATTGACCAGCTCGTAGATTCTCGGCATATTGTCCTGAAATCCGCCACCCCGCTCATATACTGTCTATCGACACAGCCTCAGTACATACGATCGATCGCAGTGCTATGTGTAGGCACCCCATACCTGTCGTTTCGAGATGTAACGGCTGGACGTGCTGGACGTAGGATAAGTATTGAGGCAAGGTACGTGATAGCGTGCGAAGTAACGTCACGCGCTCCGCGACTTTATAGCGTTCGCTCGTACGTAGGCTTTCGCACTTCGTGCGACCTCTCTATAGTAGCATCGAGTCTCATTACACGAGATGTCCGTTCCTAACCAATAGGAAGAATTCGATTCAATATATACTCCAATAAAAATCCGCGGTGGGCCCGTGCACGACCGGGTAAGCGGATTACGACACGGAAACGGAAGCGGGAGAGGCGCGTGTCGGACGTAGATTTTAAGTTTTAATTAGTGGATAGGAAAAAGAAAAACGCAAGCGACGAGGGAAGGGAAAAGGGGCTAGGTATACATAATATCATCAACGGTAGTGGCCGTAGTAGTAGTAAAGACTAAGCAAAGCTAAGCATACCTAAAACTCCGACGATGGGGAGCGAGCACTTTGAAGAGAGCGCGGCGTACGGGCTGATAGCATGTAAGAGATGCCGTCACACCGTCTGGCCGGGCACGGTCAGGGCTCACTTCCAGGCCGAAGAGCATCGTATGGCTAGGGTTAAGGCTTAGGCGGTAGCCGACGAGGTGGACGAGCATTGGAGCGGCCGTTTACTACGGTACCCATCCGAGCTAGACGTGCCCGTATCCGTTAGCGCCGTTATCTTGCAGTTAACCATCTTCGCGGACAGTATATTGTGCGAGGCCAAACCGGGCAGGTACCGCTTCGTGTGCAGAAATCAGGATCATATAAGGAAGCACTGCAGCCGAGAGCACGGGTGGACAAAGCAAGGCAAACGGGGCCGCCCTAGCCGAGCCGCTTAGGCATAGGCGGCGGCGGTAGAAGGGCAGCCGTGGAGGGGTGGAATTTGCTGTCAACGCTTCTTTCCCAGCCGTCATGCTTCTGAGTACTTCACGGTAGTAGGCGGCGAGGAAACGGCGGCCGAAGGATAGGAGAGGGAGGAAGGAAGAGGGCAGAACGGGACGGAGGGAGAAAGGGGGATAGCGCACAAGCTACTGGCGGAATGGCGGGGCGCCGAGGAGGAGCACGAGAAGGAGATGCAGGCGATAGACGCGGAGGTGGCAAGGCAGGACCGCACCGGCTGATTCAACCGTACGGGCTGGCCGGAGCATCTAGTGCGCTGCAATCTCACATATCTAGCGGCGGCGGTGGCGCTACCGGGTAGGGACGAGCGTAGGCTACAGTAAGCAGCGAAGGTGGTCGACGTTCTAATCGAGCGGGGCGTTGCGGGGCTATCGACGCTAGGGCTCGAGTCGCGGCGTGGCTACGTAGCGCGAAGAGGGAGGAGGCGGATTAACGGCCGCTGGCCCGGCTACAAAACAGGGACAGTCAGCTGAAGTACGCGGGCTACTAGAAGCAATTCGTTTACTACGCTCTCAGGGTCTTCGTTGCGAGGGAGGAGCTCGGGGACTAGGGGAAGAAGGAGTGGGAGGGTGAAGAAGAGGAGGGGAAAAGAAAGGATAGCGACGATAGTAGTAACGGCCAGGAAGACGGGAGTGGCGAGAAGGAGGGCGAGGGCGAGGACGAGAGGCTAAGAATGCTCAACATAGGCTGCTTAAGTGGACCGAACAGTAGATACATACGGCGAGGTGGCTGTGGGCGGCGCTACAGCTTTAAGGGCGGCGTAGGCGCGAAGGCTACTCAAGCTCTCGGAATCGTTCATCTTTCAGACCGTCGGAGTAGTTCCCATGAGGCAAGGATTGACAAGCGATGGGGTCAAAGACGTTCTATGGCTCTGCCATCGACTTGCAAGAGCGAATACAAGACGACGAGAGTAGCTTAGTTTCGAACTCTACATACCAATACATAGTGCTGGAAAAAGACTAGTGTCTATTCCATGGGGGCCGCATTACCATCCCTTGAATACTTGGATGGCCTAAAAAACTGCTTGCTTTCTCGTGCACAGAGAAGATTTACCTACCTTAAGCACCATGCATTCGCTCTCCCCTTACACTACTCTCTCATCACAGAAACCCCATGCACAAAGACCTGCAATTCCCACCTTATTTTTTCGACTTCAATTTTCTAACTTTTCTTTGCGCTCTCTATAGTCAGAAAGCTTTGCAGCACATAGCACCCAGTGAGGTGCAACAATATGTACGTATCCAATAGCCCTAGAGCAGAGCAAAAGTAATTGAAGAGCAAGAGGACGAACATGGAGCTACGTTGATGAATAATTGTAAACACCCCCCTAATTCCTTGTCCGTGATTTGAGCGAAGAAATCGATTCAGCGGTATTTTTGCAGTCGCTTAGCCGTCCCACATCCATCTTACGCGTGACGGGAGGGGTGGATAGAGGACGTGGCTTCTTCCTCACGATCCCATCCATCGGAGGTTGGGTCAGAAGGATCCCTTTGCCCCATGGAGCAATCGGAGTTGTCCCGCGGGGAGCGGAAGATGCGAGCGGACGTCGATCAAACAAGCTGCCGCTAGTGGTGGGTCGGGCACACAAACTCGCATTTGAAGGATCAGACTAGCCGGGTCAGGCAACCAAACGGCTGTAGCCACAGGGGAGACCCTGGCATCACTGCGCTTCGCCGCTGCTGCCCCCAGTAGTAGACTACAATCCCTCCGCGCCGGCCCGCAGCAAACCGATCTGGCAATTTGTGCAACACTGCCCGTATCAGGCCGTTTTCACCCGGAACTTTCTCCTCTTGCCCGCCAAGAGAGATCGTACGACTGTAGGGAGACCATCGTCCAGCATCACGACCCAGACGAATTCATGTGTCGAGAGCAGCGCGGCAATGGTAGCACATACAAAGATTGTGCGCCGTCGCCTCAACTCTGGCTACCCAAGTCACGAATCCCTTCAACAAACACCATGCCGCTCTTCCGTCCATTTGTGCCCTACCACAACTCGGCTGGTCAGACGAAGACCGTCAAGTATGTGCGCTGACAACGCCGCCTTTGCGCCAGCCGCTTACGCCCCCCTACAGGTTCGGCGGGATTCTGACAACCGAGTTCCTGGAGCCGCCGCCGGGCCGGTGCTTCTTGTTCCGGCAGACGTACAAGCACAACGTCGAAGGGCCGATCCCGGAGAACCTGCGGCGGCTGATCGACTCACCGATGCGGCCCAAGGGCCCGCCGCCGCACTTCCACCAGTTCCAGACCGAGTACTTCAAGGTCGAGACGGGCGTCATGGGCATCGTGTGCAACGGCGAGCACCGCAAGGTCTACCCGGAGGACGGCGAGATCTCGGTCAAGGCCGGCAGCGTGCACAACTTCCACATCCACCCGGACTCGCCCGGCGAGATGATCATCTACCTCAGCGCCTCCGACAGCGGCCTCGACTACCAGCTCGACCGCGTCTTCTTCGAGAACTGGTACGGCTACTGGCACGACGCCCTCCTGCACGAGGGCAAGTTGAACTTCATCCAGTATCTCGCGGTAAAGCTGCCTGCTGAATCCCTCTTTCCCGGCTGCGCGCTGATGCAGCCGTGCAGATCATGGATGGCGGCGACGCCTACTCGGTGCCGCCGAAGTGGGTGCCCTTCCGGCGCTTCATCGGGTACTGGGGCAGTGTGGCCCTTGGTCGTTGGCTCGGAGGGTTGCTTGGGTACAAGCCGTTCTTCAAGGAGTACACGACCGACTGGGACTACGCGGTGGCTAAGATGAAGGGCTCGTGGTTCCAGCGCCACTTGGTCGAGGAGTCGTACAGCAAGGCCAAGTCCTGGGAGGAGCAGGTCGCGCTCGACCAGGGGAAGCCATTCAATGCCGAGTTCGAGCAGTGGACCGTCGACCTGAGCGAGCAAGCAAACGGTGTGAGCACCACGATCAACGGTGGGCTCGTCAATGGTAACGGCCAGGCTAATGGGCTGAAGGCCCGCGTTCCCAAGCCCCAGGCTACGGATTAGCTTAAATCAGTCTTCCGGTCGACTAGAATCTACAAGTTGTCTTATCGAAACCAAGAAACTGCAGTGCACCAGTTCGATGATGCCAATGCCCACATCAGCCGTGGCGCTTTGTGTGACTTTGACAGATGTTAGGTCGCCGGCATGATCCAGTCTGCCGTGGCGTCTGCGGGCTTAACCCCAGGCCTCACACCAAGTAGGTTAAACAAGCTTAGGTAAATCTAAACACCAAAATGCAGTTAATTTAGTCGCAGCTTAACCTGGTTATATTTCTTAGCATCTTAAATCAGTTGAAACCAGTTCTATCTAATACCTCTGCTTCTCGCATCTTTTAACTAGATATAAGAAATTTGCTCCTCGTCTACGAACTAGAAATACATTTCAGCTGATTTACTTAGTAGAAGCTAAGATTAAGTAGGTAGAAACAAAATACAACTCAAACTACAAGACTGTCTCACTAGTAGTTTGTCTTACTTGGTGGGACTCCTAGGCTTACCTTAAGGGGCAGTCGGAGTGATGGAGCGAATCCTTCGGAGAAGAAGTTCACAGTTTCGGAAGGATTTGGCGTTCCTTATGACATCCGATCTATCCTATTCTAGCTCGGAGATGTTACCGCGAAGAGTGGAATCTAGAAGAGTGATTAGTCGGCATGGCGCTCTGGCCATATAACATCGACGCTGATGCTTGTCAGATGCCACCAAGCTGAGTTGATGCATACGTTCCTGTCCCAAACTCCTGCCAGCATGCTCACTCCGGCGTCCATATCGATATGGGTAGCAGTGCTAGCCGGGGTGCTGCTCTGCACCCACAAGTTGTTGAGACTGGGTCAACGAGACCCGAATATGCCACCGGGTACGCTGCCGTATCGAGGTGCAGAGCAATTGAGAGATGCTGAACGGCGACAGGCCCCCCAACAAAACCCATAGTCGGCAACGAGCATCAGATCCCGAAGTTTAACGCACACTTCACGTGAGTTTCGGTATCGAGTACTCCGGCCGCACCCTAACAGCTGCAGTTTTACAGAGTGGGCGAAGCAGTATGGCGGCATCTTCACGCTCAAGCGCTTCACCAACACTACGATTGTCATCTCCGACCCGTACATGATCAGGGAGCTCCTTGACAGGAGGAGCAGTGTGTACAGCCACCGCCCAGCCTCCCACGTCGGGCAGCTCATCACCCAGGGCGACCACCTGCTGCTCATGCAGTATGGAGACGAGTGGAGGAGCTTCCGAAAGCTCATCCACCAGTACTTCATGGAGCCCATGTGCGAGAAGCAGCACATCCGCCTGCAGAACGCCGAGGCCACGCAGCTGGTGTACGACTTCATGGTGACGCCGCAAAACCACATGGAGCACCCCAAGCGCTACAGCAACAGCATCACCAACTCGCTCGGTACGTTTGCCAGCCCCCGCGCAACCCCCTTCCCCCCAACTGACGGCCCCGCAGTGTTCGGAATCCGGACAAAGGTGATCCGCAGCGAGTACATGACGCGGCTCTACGCGCTGATGGAGCAATGGAGCGAGATCCTCGAAGTCGGCGCGACGCCGCCCATCGACTCGTTCCCGCTGCTCCAGCTGGTGCCGGAGCGGCTGTTCGGGCGGTGGAAGTCGCGGGCGGTCCACGTGGGCGAGCTGATGACGGGGCTCTACACCGAGGCGCTGGACCAGGTGCGGCGGCGGCGCGAGCGCGGCCTGAACCGCGGCTCGTTCATGGACCGCGTGCTGGACCAGAACGAGAAGACGGGCCTGGGGCCGAGCCAGCTGCGCTTCCTCGGCGGCGTGCTCATGGAGGGTGGCTCCGACACGTCGTCGTCCCTCATCCTCGCCATGGTGCAGGCCATGATCGAGTTCCCCGAGGTCCAGAAGAGGTGCGCGGCGGAGGACGCCCGTGCTGGTGATCTGACGTGCCACCGCTGACTCCTGACAGGGCGCAGGCCGAGATCGACGCCGTCGTGGGCGAGGACCGGTCGCCCACCTGGGCCGATTTCCCCCGGCTGCCGTACATCAACATGATGATCAAAGAAGGCCACCGCTGGCGGCCCGTCACGCCGCTGGGCGTGCCGCACGCCGCGGCCGAGGGTAAGACTCCCACGACGCTCCTTCCAACCCCCACCATCCGCTGACGCCGGGACAGACGGCTGGATTGGCGGCTACTTCATCCCCAAGGGCTCGACGGTCGTGCTCAACGTGTGGGCGATGCACCACGACGAGCGGCGGTGGGAGCGGCCCGAAGCCTTCGTCCCCGAGCGCTTCGCCACGCACCCCAAGCTGGCGTCGCAGTACACGAGCGACGGGCCCGCGCGCGACCACTTCGGCTACGGCGCCGGCCGCCGCGTCTGCCCCGGCATCCACCTGGCCGAACGCAACCTGTTCGTCGCCATGGCCAAGCTGCTGTGGGCCTTTGACTTCCGCAAGCCGCCGGGCGTCGACGCACAGGTCGAGTCCAGCATCGGCTTCTTGCAGTGCGTGCGCGACTACGGGTGCGACATCTCCATCAGGTCGGAGAAGCGGGCGGAGACGATCAGGACGGAGTTCCGGGAGGCGGGCGAGGTTTTTGCCAATTATGACTAGGCGCTTGGAACTACGAGCAATCTTTTCCCACTCTGTGTCGTGACTTGCGTGCATGGGTTAGTGTTAGTAGTACAGCGGCGGAGATGCCAGGTCAGTGGCGAATAAGGATCTCACTGAAAATTGCATTGCTACCGATGCTCAACAGAACTTGCATCCTTAGACTACAAAGAAGCCACGGCTTTGGAGCCTCTAAAAAATGCCGCCAGACGAGGAAATAGGCGCAACGCTGCCCCAAGGTTGACTGACTGCACGAAAGCCCCGTCCCTGTTCTCATACTCATCCAGCAGCCTGTTCATCGTCCTGATAGCCGGTGTCGGCGCATACGGGTAGTCGCTTCCAAACAGCACGTGTCCTGGCTCCGGCGAAGCCCTTTGACAGATCCAACGTCAGCGCGCTCGCCGACAGCGCCGTGTCGAAGTAGAAGCTCCGGGCGTCTTCGATCAAGCCGTCCGTTACAGCCGTGTCGGAGAGATCTCCCGCCGCCGACGGGACGTAGGGCAGCATCGCGGCAGGCCGCAGCGCCAGGTACGGCAGCGTGCCGCCTGCGTGCGACAGGATGATCTTGACGTTGCGGTGGTTGCGCACGGTACCCGATGTGATGAGATCGACGGCGGCGCGGGTCGTTTCGTGGAGGTAGTCGATCATCGGCTGCGGGAGGGCCGGGTTCACCAGCGACGTGTCGACCGGGTGGGTTGGGTGCATAAATACCACGGCGCCCCGCGCGTCGAGCAGATCCCAGGTCGCGCCGAAGTCTGGGTGCCCGAAATAGTGGTTGTCGTCGCCGTATCTCGTGTATAGGATGACGTCGTCGGCATGCAGCGAGTCTAGAGCGTGCGCTATCTCTTCGTGCGCGGAGCTGGGGTCTAGTAGCGACGGGACGGTGGCGAAAAACCCGTAGCGCGAGGGATGGGTGGAGCGTATGCCGGCAGCATACTTGTTTGCCTGCCGCAGAAGCGGGCCTGTTTTGCGAGCGGCAGGATGCCTGCACCCGGCGCTGTGATGGACAGCAATGTGAACGCGATGTTTTCCTCGTCGTTGATTTGTTCGTCTTTTTCGATTGTCTAGTCGGGGATCATCCACCCCGATGGATCGCCGCCGCCTTCCTGCAATGCTGCGTGTATTATCGGTACAAATACGACTGCGGCGGTAGATCTACCACTTACCCTGCACATAGAAGGGTGGGACGAAGTGGTGGTGGACGTCGACGCGCTGGCCAGTCATGGCTACCCTCGGAAATGGTCGGAACGGATGCTGTGCCGGGTAGTTGATTACAGGCCAAATATGATTTTCTAGATCTCCTAAAGCCTAAGCTCCAGAGACTCCTCTGGGTTAGGAGGGTCGAGGTCAAGCTCCGTAAGCTCCTCTAGCTCCGATCGCCTCCGTGTCCTCCTTTTGGAAGTCCAATGCGACTGCCCGATTGGTAGCCGGAGACGCTAATCCTTCGGCGGAAACTAGTAGATAACTAGTATAGCCGGATCGCGATCTACGTATCGTAATCTATACACCGTTATAAGAATAAGCTATTATAAAAGTTTAGTAATATAGTAGTATACCGTGTTGGCCGAGGAGATAATTGGTAATACCCGGAGCTAAAAGGAGTTCTCGGAGTTTCGCTATCTTATTTAGAAGTTCGTATTTTTAAACGCCTCGTAGATGAGGGCCGCAGCTAAATAATATTCAAGCACGAAACTCGGATGAGTAGCCGCCTCTTTTATTGAATTAGCTGCTTTAACCAAAGCAAATACACACTTGAGCCTCTTTCTAAATGCCCTCATGCCTCTAATCGCAGATCCAGCCATTCCTAAAGGGTCGACCGTGCTCATTACGGGCTCTAACGGCTTCATTGGCTCTAACATCGCAGACCAGTTTCTGAAACTCGGCTACAAGGTGCGGGGAACGACCCGCAACCCTCAGCAGAATAAGTGGGTCAGCGATCTGTTCGATCGCCGCTATGGCACCGGCAACTTCGAGCTGGTAGCTGTTCCAGATATGGAAGCGGATGAGGCGTACGATGAAGTAATGAAAGGTGCGTCCACTCTCGTTTGCAATCGACAAGCGTGCACAACTCTAATTGCACCTGATTGCACTGCAGGCGTTTCCGCCGTTGTGCACACGGCGACAAATTTCACCTTTAGCCCCAACCCACACGAGGTCGTGCCGAGCACCATCAAGGGAACGATGAACGCGCTCACAGCGGCGGCTAAGGAGCCGAGCGTGAAGCGCTTTGTGTTGACCTCGTCGTCGGCCTCGGCGCTCATCCCCAAGCCCAACAACCCGGTCGTCGTGACAGCCGACACCTGGAACGACGAGGCCGTCGACTTTGCGTTCCGCCCCGCGCCCTACGAGCCAGAGCGAGCGTATCCTGTCTACGCTGCGAGCAAGACGCTGGCCGAGAAGGAGGCGTGGAAGTTCGTGCGCGAGAAGAAGCCCGGCTTCACGCTGAACGCAGTTTTGCCCGACCTCAACTTCGGCGCGAGTCTCGATTCCACAACTCAGGGCCACCCTTCGACGTCCGGCTGGCTCGTCGACCTGTTGAACGGCAACCCGGCGCCGCTGGCTGGCTTGCCGGCACGTACGTTGAAACGCTCACCCGCAGCTACTCTGTTACCTTGCAGCTGATCGAAATGATTGCCAGAATACTTTGTCGACGTGCAAGATGACGCGTTGCTCCATGTTGCTGCCGCGGTGCACCCAGGCGTGGAGTCGGAGCGCATATTTGCCTTCGCTGAGCCTGTCAACGGCGACTCCATTCTGGCTGTTCTGCGAAAGCTGTATCCACACCGCAGCTTTCCCGCCGACTTCCAGGGAGACAAGGATTTGAGCGATATCGTGCCCCGCAAGCGGGCAGAGGCCCTGCTGCGAGACATGGGCAAGGAAGGATGGACGAGCCTGGAGGAGAGCATTAGGAGGAACACTAAGGATGTTGCGTAGTACCAGGCGCCCCGACGAGCCATACGCCTCGCCCGTAAGGCCCCGGCGAGGGGCCTGCTTATAGTCGGCAAGGCCCTAGCTAGTTAACTAATTCCTATAAGGAATCGTCTGGTATTTTTACTATATAACGATCTTTCATACACAACCGAACCGACTCCTCAACCCACTTTGACTCCCCGGTTCTACGTTTTGCTGCCTCTAGCTCCCTGTCCATCACCAGCCTCACACCATAGTTTAAAGTTACTCCTCCAATCACAGTAGAACCGGCGGCGCTTCTAGATGCCAATCGGATTAAAAGAGCCCCACCGTCAGCTCAATGCAATGCAAAAGACCCGACCCAAAAAGCTACAGCGTGAACTATGTTGCGAATTCCTTGAACCGATGCAAAAATGTCGATTTTGGTGTTCCTGCTCGGGCCCACGTTTGCTAAGCATCGCGATTCAATCTAAGAAGAGCGCCTGAAGTGTCTCATCCTTGGCTCCAGTAACGAGAGATGCCCGAGTCTTGCAAACATGCTTGGGCTGCTCTAAGCGGTATGCGCGGCATGCCAGCGAGACCGGCAAAGAAGACGACGGGTCGTCGGTCAAACGCGTATTAGATGTATGCTCTTCAAGGCTGTGAAATTCAGATAGGGTCCCTCCTACCGCGGCCTGTTTATCGCTGGGGAAGCGGGACGTCGAGCGGTTTACCCCCTGCGTTTGAGATGGGCGCTAGACCGACGCGTTGATTTGACATCCTTTTCCTGGCTCTACAAGGAGAGAGGGACGGGGTGCAGGCAATGGTGGGAACTATTAATTCAATAGCCCCCCGATGCCCGCATCTACGGTGACTCGCGCCTCGGCGGCAGGCTTGGTCACCCCCACCAAATGACTCGGGCGGGTGCTGATCTTCACCAGCTCCATCAAGTTATATACACGGCGGCCTACTGTCTGCAGCAGGCAGGCTGCATCGCTGTTTGTGCCATGTTCACCACCTTCCACGGCGTCTCTCCGCACGACAAGAAGGATAAAGCACCTGACAGCCGCCCGAAGCGCACGCAGGTGCATCGCGCATGCGACTGGTGCAAGCTGATGCGCACCAAGTGCGACATCCACCGCCCATGCGCCAGCTGCCAGCAGGCCGGCCGCGAATGCGTCACCAACGGCCAGAAACACTTCCGCAGCGTTGCTGCCGCCGCAAAGTGAGCCACACCACCTCCACCACCACTGCCAGACACCGGCTGAACTGCTGCCCAGGGAAGTCGAGCGGCTGCTGGCGCGCGTACGCGAGCTCGAGGGCCGCCCCAAGCAGCTCTCGAGCCCCACTGCAGCCGGCACAGGCTGGCGCGCATCGCCCGTCGGCCCGTCGGCGGCGCCCAGCTTCTACACCTTGTCGTCGCTGCCCTTCTTTCTCGACCGCATGAGCCTCTTCCTCGAGAAGGCCCTGCACCTGCACCAGCCGCAGCTCGACTTCGCCGCCGACGCCGCGCCCGCCCTCGACGTCGGCTTTCTACGCCGCGCCCAGGAGGAGCATGTACTCGGCCTGTTCTGGCAAACGCACTACTTCAGCCACCCCATCCTCGACGAGGTCGAGTTCCGCCGCGCCTTCCAGGCCCTGTGGGCCGCCGCCGACGCTGCTCCCGATGCGCTGCGCTGCGCCTCGCCGCTGGTCGACATCGTCCTGGCCCTTTGCCTACAGCTGGGCTCCTCCAGCATCCGCACCGGCGGCAGCCCGCAGCCCCTGTCCACCCTGGCCGGCTTGCAGTACTTCCAGCGCTGCCAGGACACGATGGGCAAGACGGCCGAAACGTCCATGACCACGGTGCAGTGCCACATACTTAGTATCGTCTACCTCCGCGAGGCCGGCCTGCTCAACCGCGCCCAGATTATGACCGGCGCCGCTATCATGATGGTCATCATCCTCCGCTTCTACGAGGAGCCCCCGCAGGGCAATCTCAAGCCGCAGCCCCAGCAGGAGCTTGTCCGTCGCGCGTGGTGGAGTGTATATATTCTAGACGCCCAGCTAGGTATAGACGTTGGCCACCCGCCTGTTATCGACCCTATATACTCGACCTGCCGCCTACCATCAGACGCGCTAGAGCTCGCCCAGTCACTAGGCCCGCACTATGTGTTTAACGACGGGTGTAGTAAAACCTGGCTCGGCTTTCACAGCCAGACCATAAGCCTCGTTAATACTATTCGTGACGTTCTAGCCGCCTTCTACGACAAGTGCGACGCCCTATGCTCCGGCGGCGTCGATGGCTTCTACCGCGACGCTGCCGCCCGCGAGAAATGCGCCCGTTCCCTTACCGAGCAGGTAAAGAAGCTGGCCGGCTGGGCTAAGCAGGTCCCCGACGCCTATCGCATACCCCGTCAAGGCGGCGGCGCCGCTTTCTCCACGGACCGCAGCTTACTCGACCTTGGCCATGACGTTCCTATCCACTGGCAGCGCCAGCGCCTACTACTCGAGCTTCAATACCACTACTATACGCTTAGCCTATTCCGCTCCTTTATCTGCTTCGCTCCCACGCCTGAAATATCGATGCCGCTCTGCGATAGCAAGGCTACGGCCAGCCTTAACCACGCTATTACACTAACTAATATGGTTCGCCAGGCTCTCACGACCTCGGACGTCCTTAACGGCGTGAACCAGGTCTTCTACTGGCAGAAGAACGCTCTTTTTACTATGCTCGGCTTCGCCTATACCTTTCCCGTTAGTCATTCGGTCGTGGCGACGCGCAAGGCTATCGACACGGCCATAGCGGTCGTGGAAATTTACAGGGACGTGGTGCCCGAGGCCGCCGCCGTCTCCGCCACGGCCCAGACCCTTGCCCAGAATGTCAGCGCCATCATCAGCGCATTCGGCACCGGCACTGACGCGGCCAGAGCCGCGCCGGCCGACGACTCCGGGCCCAGCACGTCGCACTCGCCCACGGCCAAAGAAGGCTCATCCAGCGCGGCTTCGATAGCCGACGAGCCCTTCGATCTGCAGTTCCTCCAGAAGGTGGGCGAAGGTACGCATTGGGGCGATATAGACGCGCTGTGGGCTAGCCTGAAGCACGAAGGCGCAGGCGGCGTTGAGTCATGGGTGCCGTTGGACGAGGCATTTGCATTGAAAGAAAGCGAGGGTGGTTTAGCGTAGTTTGATTTACGAGCGTCTTGGCTTATCTTTCTGTTCTGCTAGCCTGGTACTTTGGGTTGTTAGTTATCGGCTCCTCGTCCTGTCTTCTATTTCCAAGGGCACTTTCACAATCCTCCTCTAGTCGCGCTCCCGGCTGAGCTTCGGTGCCCTATGTCCCACAAAACGTCGATGAAACACACAGTACTAGTAGAAGTCATCCACCGCCATATTTCCCCGAGCTCCGCCTCGCGATCTACGGGAAACTTCTCACAGACAAACCAAACCCCGCCCACCCTATGGCCTAGAAGGCCTCGCTTCGCCACGACGGAGCTTGGGACAGCATTGCCGTTCTGCTCGCCAGCCGAGGCATCTACGCCCAGGCATAACCAGTGCTATACGGCCGCGTCCCCGCCGCCTGCACATCTTTATCTCCGTCCCGCTCTCCGCGTACGTCCTCGACGAAACCGTCGCCAATGCCGCCCTCTTAGTCGCATGCGGCTAACCCGATGCGGGACGATGGGGCCGATGACGACGACTACACCTCCAGTATCGTGTTTACAGGGGAGGTCCGAGTGGGGCCGCCACTTCATTGCCCGTCTAATCACCGCTGTGTAGAGGCGATTGTGCGGTATCACGGTCCAGATAGAATGCTCTCCCTTTCCGCGCCACGCAGCCGATTTGGGTTGGCTGCACTGAACGCAGGCTGAGTTTTACAGTTTCGAAGGTCGTATCGCTTCGCCGAAGGTTGAATCTAAAGCCCACCTTTACCTTCATACCTATGGTTTTTCAGTGCTCGTCGAGGCCGCTCTGAAAGCTTTCAATCTATATTCTGAACAGCTACTTGGGGAGAGAGAGAGAGACAGAGAGGACTTCTATCGAAAAGAGCGAAAATCCGCTATATGATCGGTATTTACTAGAGGTTGCTACCGGAACCGGCTCCCCAGCCTTCTACAACAGCCCGTATTTGGGTGGATCCCCTTCGTCTAGTTTTCTTTTTCTTTTCTCATTTTTCTTTTTGGACAATCTACTCGGAGTTGTCTGAATAGATTCCAGGCCAATCCAAAGCCAAGAGTTCAACCAAAAGTCGAACGAAGCTATGGGCCGCGGAGTCATCTCGTATATTTGTCTCAGGCCGGAGCGCCCGAGTGCTACCCCGATCGGATACGAGCACATAGTAACAAATGTAGCAAGGGTCCAGTCACGCTCGAGCAGGGCCGCTCCTAAACTCCTCCAGGCCGCGGGCTTTCCGCCCGGCTCAGTGACGGCGGGGGGGGGGGGGGGGGGGGGGGGGCCCCCACCCCCCCCCGG
>JAJVDC010000355.1:0-16399 GCA_021436925.1 Neofusicoccum ribis
GTTGCGTGTGTGTGCACAGTTCATCGCGCAGGAGCAGCAAGCAGCGGCCGCTGCACGCACAACACACGAAAAAGGGGGGGGGGGGGGGGGGGGGGGGGCAGGTGAATTGTTTAGCCAAAAAGCATCCTGCCGCGGTGACACTTACTCGAGCCGATGACGTGCAGGCGCTGCGCCTCCTTCATGCAGCTGTCCAGCAGCTTCATCTTGTACAGACTCGTCTTCTTCCACCCGCCATCCTCCCTCAACACCTCCACAATCTCCTTCCGCAGCTCGTCGATGTACTCCGGGTTAGCCGTCAGCTCCCAAAGCAGGGCGGAGATCATGCCGGACGTGGTGTGGATGGCGGCGAAGGCCAGCGTCATCTGCCCGAGCGTGATGTCGTAGGGCTCGTCCTTGGCCTGCTCGTCCATCCACTCGATGGCGTCGGCGGCCTTGTGCGGCTTCTTGCCGGCCATCAGCGCCTCGCGCCGGGCGCGCTTGCGCTGCGCGACCTCGGGCTCGATGATGCGGCGGCCGTTCAGGATCTGCTGCCGCAGCTCCTTGAACTCGGGCTTGAAGAAGTGCACGATGGGGCGCAGGAACGGCGGCCACCAACGCAGGTTGCGAGCGGCCAGAAACGACTTGATGGCGTAGTCGGTCGAGATGGTGAGCCATTCCTCGTTGCGGCAGAGCGGCTCGCCCAGGAAGACCTTGGCCGAGAGGCGCGCTGCGATCTTGGTCGCGACCGGGACCCACTCGACAGAGCTCCACTCATCCTTGGTGGCGTTTGGTAGAAGGAGGTCCAAGACGTAAGTTGTCTCCTTTGAAAGACTCTCTGTGATGCTGCCTGTTCGCGAAGTGTCAGATTCCGGTTCGCTTTCGATGCACCAATCAAAGACCGACACCCTTCATTCTTCCGCCAAGAGCCAATACATACCCAATGCTTGCGTCAAGTTTTGGCGGACTGACGTTTGGAACACCTCATGCTCAGACAAGCCGGCAGCAAATGGCTCCAATCCAGAGAACCATGGCAAGAAGACCTATCGAGCGGGTCGATTGTTAGTTCGTTCGGGCAACAGGCGAAGGCGTCGTGAGACCGGGCCGTGCTTACCCGCTCAGTTGCATGAGTGAATGACAGGCGCTCGTCGTTGCGGATCTCTTGCGCCATGTGCGGGGGGAGAATGATAGTCGGGCCGGTGTCTCCGATTACTTGGAAGGGCTTTCCACCAAACTGGCACATTGTCAGTATGCTAGCGATGCTAAGGATTACGGGCTGAATTCTGTGGGGGTTGTGGCGTCCAGACGGCAGAATGCAGTTGTTGGGACATGTAATATGAGGGGCTTGAGCAAAAGCGGGGAGCTGTAGTGGTGCTTACTTTCTTGTAGGCTTCCTTCATGATCCGGTTCGAGTGTTTGGCCATGCGGTTCTTTGCGGCGGTGTTGAGCCACTCTCCCTTCTTCCTGTTGACGATGGGGAAGCCGGGGAACGGGCGTTCATCTTGAGCCCAGAACCATAGCAGCGTAAGGAGCACGGCGGCGGCTCCGAAGAGAGCCGGGACGCCAACCTGGGGGGTTTGGTCGGCGCTGAATAGGATGGCCTTGATAGCCATGGCGAGGCTCGGATGGACAGAAACAACAGACGAGAGCTCGGGCGCCGGGGGAGCAGAGAGAAGACGCGGAGGATGTCCGGGGGTGAATGGCACTTAAGTGTGCAGAGACAGTGTACGTCAGGCAAGCTCATCACCGGCGGCGGTTGGACATGCAAGATTGGCTCTTGAGCCATCCCTGCGCACGTCCCCAAAAGTTGCCCTAAGCGGAAACATGGTCAACGGAAAGCGCTCTTGCCGGCGGTCGGACAAGCCTGAGTGACACCAGACTTTCGCGCCCGCTCTTCCGGGGTGGTACATCGCTTTCGTCCTGGGCGGGCGCTGATTGCACGGGCTGCCGGTCCGCTGCACGCGCGAGGCAGGACGCTGGAACGGGCGAGTGAGTCTGGGAAGAGCCCTCGTTGCTGCTGCTGCTGCTGTTGGGGTGCAAGATGCGCGTTCCTTGCGCCGGAGAAAAACGCAACACAGCAAGTAGCGTGCGAAGCTACTCGAGCCGGGCAGCCGCTCGGCACCGAGACTCCGAGTGGCCAGATGCTGGCGATGCTGCAACGCTGCTCCCGGATCGGCGGGCGCTGAAGGGACACCGGTCTCGCGTGCGAAAGAGACTTTGTCACATGCGGGCACAAGCAGCGTCGCGGCCGGCCGGTAGCTCGCGTCCGCGCAAGCCATAAGCTCAGCCCGTCTCAAGATCAGCAGCGCGACGGCGAGCGGGCGAGCGATGTGGGCGGCGGCGGGGTAAGAGGTGCGATGCTGGAGGTGCAAACATACTTTTGCTGCTCGCTTTCGCATTGCCGGGGCGTGCTGCAGGCGCTTGCGGCCGTCAACCGTCTGCCGTCCTCGGGCCGCCTGGGCATGCTGTGCTCCCGAAGCACCCCAGACGCCGTGCCGTTTAGGCTCTGGCCCGGACACTCCCGCGCAAAATTGCCGGCTATACATAGCATCAGACGCAAGGAACGGGTGGGTGGTCATTGTAGTGGGGTATCATTGCTATCGATCGTGGAGCGTAATGCAGATTAAAGTAAGGTGACTGAAGTGCAGCAGCATGCTGAGACGTGTGGGGCTGGAGTGGAAGGCACTTCTCAAACCCTTCACCACCGAGCCCTGAATGCGTCCTTCCCAGATTTTTCCGGCGCCAACGCTCAACTCTCAACTCTCTCCCCTCACGCCTGCTCCCGGCTCTTTCCAACCCCGCTACTGTGAGCTGGTGGTGTGTAGTACTCCATCGGCGGCTGGCCCGGAGCATCACCCCTCGTCATCGCCGGCGCCGGCCTGACAAGCTGCCCGGTGGCCAGCATCTCCTGCACAATCCGCTCCGCCACAATCCTCGCCTGCTCCGTCCCCTTGTTCTTGTTCCGCCGGGCCGTGTCGACGCACGCCCACACGAACAGGACGAAGTGCAGCAGCACGCACGCATAGCTCATGACGACGCCCGCGAACACGAGGCCCTTCCGGTGCATCGCGTTGTTGTACGCGTCGCGCTCCTCGCAGCTGTCGTAGCCCGGGCAGTCGCTAGGCGTGTAGACGCACGTGTCGTTGGAGTAGTAGTACGTGTAGTCGCTGCCGCCGCAGTATTGCTCGGCGATGTTGTTGCTTGCGTTGCTCGAGCTGCTGTACGTGTCCCAGCCGATGTACGACCACGCAAACATCGCGAACGTGCCGGTGACGACGAAGGACATCCAGAGGAACAGGTCGAGGCCCACCGCCACGCCGGGGTGCACCGGCCGTCTGGTGAAGAACAGGACGCAGACGCAAATGACATTGAATATGAGGGAGATGAAGAGCTGGACACGTCAGCCGAATGGTCGCGTGGACCGCTTGAAGGGGTGCTTACAGGGATGGCGAGGAGTCCCACCCACGAGCCGTCGTCGATGTAATGGTACTGCTCCTCTTCCGCCCCCTCTACCGAGGCCGCGATCAGGGTGCTCAGGCCAACGATTGCACAGAGGATGGTGACCCAGCGAAGTCCGAACTTCCAGGGCCACAAGTGTTCGTAGAAGTGGAAGCGGGGAAGTATTCGACCCGTCGCCCCAGCTGTTGTTTCTCGGGTGGCTGCACCGGTGGGAGCAGTAGTAGCGGGGGCATCATTCGGAGTGGCAGCAGCGTCCGGAGCGGTGGGAGACACGGTTGTGTGCGGAGGATTGGGAGCGGAGGTCGAAGGAATTTCCGGGTTCGCCACGTCGTCCGGCATGGTTGCGGATTGCGACCAAAGGGTCTATGACCAGACGAAGCCGGTGAGGAGTGCGTGGAAAGTGAAAAATGTGAAGAGTCTGTCTACCTGACAAACGCGGGACTGAGTAGAATCTGGAGCGAGGGGAATGCTCAGGACGGTGGCCAAAATAGAACGTGCACACGTGAGAAGAATTGACTGAAAGGCGATGCTATGTATCGACAGTTTCGTTGGAGGAGTGAAGTGATAAGCAACGAACGACTTATTGCGCGGTATTAGGTATGAGGAAACAAGAAGCCAGAAAGGAATCGGCGTGAAACCAGACAGGCAGCAGGTGGTTAAAACATAAAGCCGAGAGAAGACACGGCCACAGCGCCATTGGAGCCTTACGCTAAGCAGCGCCGTGCCGTGACAAACAGCCGCATGGCAAACGCCACCGGTGCAATATTGTGGACTCGATGACTCCACAGAGGTCAAGTCGACTGCCAGATTTGCGAAGGATTCGGTCCTTGCGACTGGAAGGATTGCGGACGGGGAAAAGCGAGAGCGACACGAGATTGGCCACATGCAGGGGTGCGCTCCAAATGCTATTTGCGGAGTGCCAAGCTCACCTGGACCGCAGGCCAATGGGGGCTAGGCTAGCTCCATCGGGTCAATTGTATAGCGCACGGCGCGGCTAGCGGCACGTGTGCAGCGTGGTGTGAGTGGAGCTGGCCGAGGCTGGGTCTGGTTGGCCGGCAATTGGGGATGCAGGCACGGAAATTGACCTTGCAGCCGACGGTGCAGTGCCGCAAGCTAAGCTTGTTGCTAAGCTTGTTGCAAGAGCAGGACGCAATGACAGTAGACCAGGCTGTGGCCGAGCGCCGAAGTCCAGTGTCGGGTAAGTACTTAATCGCTCGGCCCAGTCCTTCTGTAACACGCTGCGATCGAGGTATCGCGTTGCAAGGACGACTATTGCATCAATCCTTCGTCGTATCCGCACCTGCGCTGGTGTTACAACGCATTACGACGTGGTAAATGGAACCGTTTTAACACGTTTCTGACCTACCAACCTCTTGGCGAGCTGGGCCCACCGATTCTAAATTCGCACGTCCTGGAATCCTTCTTCGCTTGAGAAGCCAAGCGATCGTGGCAGCTTCGTCGTAAATGTGCGAGATTCAGGCGAACGGAATAAACCAAAGGCCGTGACCATCGGATCTGAAGGATCTTGCGGTTCAACAACTACCTACCTCGATGAAGGGGCCAGCAACACATCCAGCATTCTGCCATTTGGCCCCCGGCGGCTGGAAATGCTTGCAAGCTTTCAGACTTTACGTGGTGACGTTTGTCTGGCGTCAACGTGAGGCTTCCACTCGACTGTGAGATTCCAAGTTCCGTTTCGTTCGTACATGCAATGGCTCCGTTTCGTTCGTACATACATGCAATGGATCCGTTCCGTTCGTAAATACATGCAATAGCTCTGTTTCGTTCGTACATACATGCAATGGCTCTGTTCTGTTCGTACACACATGCAATGGCTCCGTTCCGTTTTGTATAGGCGTGTCTAGTCCTCGCAGTCCTTCTAGAGTAGAGATTGCCCGGTCATTGCCCTCATTCCCATCCCACCTCTTTTTCCAGCAGCGGCAATGGCTACGCTCCCCATCATCACATCGACTCCACCACCCTCACTTACCCTCTCCCTCTACCTCCCTCTCCCCATTCCTCTCCCCAATCCTCTCCCTCACAGCACTCCAATACACACCCCCCGCCAACCCCGCCACCGCCACCCCCAGCAGCCCCGCGCCCCAGAACGCCGGCTTGAACCTCCTCCTCTCCAACAACCGCATATTCTCAAAATACCTGGCCGTCCCGTACACGATGCTGCCCGTCCCGGTCCCCAGCAGCGCGCCGACCAGCACATCCGAGCTCTCCTTGAAGCCCCTGCCAGCCCTCTTATCGCCCGAGTCGCCCTGCCCGCCTTGTTGTGGTTGTTGCTGCTGCTGCTGCCGGAGGGCGAGCAGCAGCTCGGGCACGTCCAGCTGCGAGAAGCGCTCGACGGCGATGCCCAGCGCGACGAAGCCGAGGCCGGTGCGCAGCCAGGCCAGGAAGGTGCGCTCGGACGCGAGGTGGTCGCGCGCGACGGAGCCGGTGTTTTTGTAGACCGGGGCGCGGAGGCGGGCGAGGAAGCTCATCGTGTCGTGTCCTTTTTTTTTTTCTTTTTCTTTTTTTTTTGCCAAACGTGCTGGTGGTGGCGTTTCGGTCGGCGGCGGGATGGACGGGAAGGGCGCTGCTGGCGATGTTCACTGCGGTGGTTGCGCCAATGGCTGGACGGAGGAGTCTGGGGCTTGGTCGTTGGCTTGTGTGTGTGTGTGTGTGTGCGTGTCTGGGGATGCGGGACGGCGGGCGCCAAGACGGAGATCGCGGCTAACCGGTTTGGTGAGACCTTGCGAGATAGAGTTGCAAGGGGGCCTGCTTTCGCGCGGTGGATGGCTGGTGAGTTGCATGTGCATGCGGACTGTGTCGAGCACTAAAAGTGGACGCATGAGCGTGCCGGAGCAGGTACGAGTACGAGGAGCCTATCCGGACGACTGCTTACAGAATCCAATGCTCCGCTGTCTTTTCGCCGTGTAAACAGGCCCACGTGCGAACTTGAGATGATGCGGTATGTGATATGACATGCTTTCCGCGACGAGCCTCTTGGGCACCAGTAAGTTGTGGGATTTCTAATATTGCCGCAAGGGTAATTGCATCTTCACATATACACCGTCTCTCATCAAAGCGAAAATTTACGCCACTGCTGCAGAAATCGAACTGTCTTTGTGTTTCAAGGTCTACTCTAGGAATGCCTGCTGATAATGTCTGCTCATCGGTATCGTGTTGTTGCCAAACTCAAGAAGCAAGCCAATCTACGTATTGTACAAATCACCCCCGCACCCCACCGGCAGTCTCGGTCCACTGTTGGTCGCAGCTCTGAGCTTACTGAGATTGCACGCAAATCTCAGCCTCATCGCGTCACCTACTCAACGGGCCATATACCCACGACTCCCATCTTCAGTCTTGAGACCCCAGTCTCTTCCACAACCGTCGTCTCCCCCCTCCCCAGGATTTCATTTACCAGATACCAGGGATCAGCCTCCAACGAACTTTGTCGCAGTACTTGGTCCATTGGTCGCCGTATTTGGTACGGCAGCGCGCCTCGTCTCTGAAACAGCGATGGACAAGTATGCATGTCATGAAAATGGCATACGTCCATGGGAGGAGGTTCTGAACACCGCAAACGGCGCACATCGAGTACGAGAGCATGAGGTCGCCGACGTAGTTGCAGTGGCGTGAAATCCCCCACCAGCCTATTGGCTGTCAGTATTTCTCTCCTTACATCATGTGATATTTCCCTTAGATCCCAGGCTCATCAAAGCTTGGAAAATACTTCACATGCTCGATGTTGAGGGGGCGGAGTAGACTCCTTCAATCGCTGGGAAATGAGGAGATCCAAGGAAATTACTCTTGAACTTACCCGAAAGCAGAAGCAGAGTTTGATGATCACGCCCATCAGCCGTCTTGAAATGGCAACGCATGACCTGAGCTTTCTTGCCCCAGATATTGCAATCGCCGTTCGTGCGGCGCACAATATCCTTCTGGAAGTTGACCGAGCGGAAGAGCGCATAACCGGAGACTCCAATGGCGAAAATCAACGCAGCAGCCAAAGGAGAGAGCTGCACTGGATAACGCGCGAGGTACTGAGATTGGAGCGTGTACATTGTCGGAAGCCACACGGCTGAGCCCCAGGCGAGGTAGAAGCCGAAGTGATCATGGCAGATGTCAATTGTGCGGAGATACCTGAACTTGTCAACTGGGTTATCATTAACAATCCGGTGGATGGTGCTGACCAGCTCTCATTGATGAAGAAGTCAACCACGTATATCACGTGAAATATGTCGACAATAATAATGGAGTTGGTGATGAAGCCGTGTCTCTGGTACTGGAGAGCCGTGTAGGAGAGGTCGCTGGGGTAAAATCAGTATTTGCGCTCGAAAATCCCTGCGATCGTTCTGGTTGAACTTCAACACGTACATTAGGGTCCAAGCAATGATGCCGGGGCGGCCATTGTGAAAAAGCTTCCAGTCCCAGGTCTTGCCAAAGCGTGGGTTGAACTCAATTCCCATGAGGAAGTCGTACAAAGCGGACCCTGCATTTGTTTAGTTTGTGTAGCATAGAATAGAGTGACCGCACAGAATTTTTTTGGGGGAGTATTTACCGCTGAAATTACGGTCCTCGGCATAGGAGGGTGCGTAATGCGCTTTCAGATAGGCAACAACAGACAAGGCGTAGCCGTAGATGTTGTAGATGACCACCAGGCCTTCCCAATTTTTAGCAATGAAAGCTGGATCGAGTTTGCCGGAAACCACAGCTATCGCGAATGCCGCTACTGTGATCTGCCAGGCCAGGAAGCCATTGGTGCGGTATTCGAGCAGATTTCCGGCGGCAGTCAGCTGTCCCGTGCTTCTGCCGGGCAGAATGGTGTAGAGAAGAGCTTGGAAAAGCACCCAAGCGAAGTAGGCTACGCTTGTGCGTAGATCTGCCGCCGGGGCGAATTGGGCGAGGAACGAAGACAAGCCGAGCTCTTGAAGGGCAAACAACGCGGTAAAGAGGGAGCCGTTGAAGTGCTCAAGGGCAATCCAGGTTAGAATGACGAGCGAGGGAGGGACTGTGACCATGAAGATGCATGCCGCGCCAGAGAGCCAGGACTTGCGCTTGCGGCGCCAGGAGAGGTTTGCGGAGGGGTGAGGAGCGGCAGACGAGGGGCGGCGACGGAGGTCCTGCGCGTCTTTAGCCTTGCGTCTAGACGTGGGCTTGTTGCCGACGACGGCGCCCAGCCATTGCCAGCGCTCCGGCGTGGTTGCGAGCTCGATGTCCATGGGAAGGGTTGTTGGGGACAGGTGTGTTGGTGGGCGGAAGTCCCTTGCGCGGAAGAACAAGCCCACGCACTCGACTCATGTGGCGCTAAGCAAGTCCGCTTCGCAGGCCTGACGCAATTGACGAACTCAAAGAGGTATCTAGGGACACGCGGACGCTGGGTGGTGAGCGGTGTGCGCGCAATGGCGGGTTTTCACATGGCGCCGCCCGACCGCTTGGCTGGAATGCAGGCACCCGAGCGCTACCTGGGAAGCATCATGGTCGCCGTCTCCCTGCACGAGCCTCGCGCCGGAAGCGGCATGAAGCTCTCCTGCCGTTGTCTCGCCTGGTGTCGACGGGAGAAAGAAGCTCTGGTGCGAAGCTAAAGTCCGCCATGCGCCGGTCGTGATTGGCCCGGTAGCGAGCCATTGCCAGAGGAGGCGCAGGGCAGGGCGACGTACCGCTCGCACAGCTGCACAGCCCAACCGAGCTCAGCTCAGCTGCAAGGCTCGCCGCAGCGGCGGCTCGTGGCTCTGCTGGGCGTACGTGTTCGTGTCTGGTGCTGCTGCGCCGGAGCGTGAAGCTGCTCCTCAGCCGCGCCTGCTGCGCGCTGCAACAACCCCGTCCGGAGCTCAACGATGGCGCTGCTGCGACGCCTGGCGATCGGTCTGGCCGTGCTGGCGAATGCGGGTGAGTCGATTTGAGTGGACCCTGATCCCCACGCCGCTCAAACGCGGAAGGCAAAGCCGTCGCACTGACCGTTTTCGACCAGCGCTGGTCCCTCGCACCACCGCCTCTTTGCTAGCCCCACGACAGCCCAGCGAGCCCACCCAGAACCAGACTGCGCCCGCCTCGGCGACCTTCATATACTCGAACCCCCGTGCCGCCGGCAACCTGACCTTCTCGCTCGCAGCCGTCGAGGATGGCGGTCTCACCGACCTCTACTTCCACCTCAGCGCTCCCGCCGCCAATTCATGGGTCGCCGTGGGCATCGGCGCCCAGATGAAGGGGGCGCTGATGTTCCTCGTGTATCACGACTCGCGCGGCGAAAGTAAGCCAGTGCCTATTTGAATACGAATCCGCCCAGGCCTCCTCTGACTGCTGCAGACGTAACCCTTTCCCCGCGCGTTGCCTCTGGTGAAAACGAGCCCAGCTACCGCTCCTCCATCGACTGCTCCGTATACGAATCCGACGGCATTCCTAGGGTTGGCGTCTTCAGGGATAATTCTACCGACGGCGACGTCTACTCGGTCAATGCCCGATGCAAAGACGTGAAGTCGGCCGTGCCTGAACTCTCTCTGGATTTAGAGTCCACGTCGCAGCCCTTCATTTTCGCCGTCGGCCCGTGGGACCACGATCTCTATTCCAATGAGAAAGATGCGGGCATCCGTCGCCATGAATACTACGGGGCGTTCTCCATGAACATGACACAGGCTACCGAGCACAATCCCACTGCGGCAGGCACGGCGTTTGGAACGCAGATGGAAGGCGCGGAACAGAAAGGCAGCCTGCGCAGGGACGATGGAAACCGCGGAGCTGCCACACATGCGGTCTTCATGTGTGGCACTTTCCTCTTCATCTTCCCTGTGGGTGTCGTTCTCCTGCGCGGCTTCGAACGCGTCATGTGGCACGCTGGCGCGCAGGCTGGCGGCCTGCTGGTGATTTGTGCTGGCCTTGGCCTTGGAATCTGGATCAGCAAGTATTACAATAAGGTAGGTGTTCTTTCCAGAGGTCCCTTGCTGGACCCAACTTCCTGCGGCGGAAAGGTAGCGCGAGTACTCACTCCCGTTGCAGTCTAAGAAAATCAACTCGGTCCACCAGATAATTGGTTTAATTGTGTTCGCGCTGCTGTTCATCCAACTGGGACTCGGATGGGCCCACCATCGCGTCTACCTCCGCTCCCGAGCGCCGACTATAATGGGCAAGATTCATCGTTACCTTGGGGCTTTTGTCCTGGGTGCTGGGCTTGCGAATGGATTCATTGGATTCCGATTTGCGGACGCGCGACGCAGCAATATCGTTTACCTGTTGCTTGTGGTAGCCATGTTCGCGATCCTCATCGGAGGGACGTGGTACAAGCGCAGGAAGGACCGTAGAAAGGCGGCGGCAGCGAACTTTGGGCGTGCTCCCAGCGGGCCTCCTCCGACAGCACCTCCGCCGTACAGCGCGCATGCGGCGCCTGGTGGGCTCGCTGCGGGTGGCGGATACGCGGAGTCGCAGTCGTCGCGCAGCGACATCGCTCTGGGCGACATGGGCTACCATGGGCAGAACTCAAGAGACATGTACTATGGCGGAACGCAGCCCGTGCAGCCCAGGACAATGGTGTAACGGGGGCGACGGGGCTGGGACGGAGTAGCTGAGTCGGAGAGTCGGGGCGTCGGAGTTTCCGCGCGCGCATGACTCGAAGTAGATTGCCGCAAATGGGCTACGCACGCGTAAATTGACCTCTTACGGCTGAGAAGCAGCACACCGGGTCCACCGCATTAGCAATGACTGTTCTACTAGCAAATTTGACTTTCCAATGTCTTCTACCTCTAAGGAAAGCTGCGTCAAGGCGGCAGGATGCACGTGCACATGCCTCCAGCAGCTCCTCCGCGCATGCTTTGCTGCAGCATGAGTCTGTGGGCCTCAGGGCGGGGAAGCGGCGGTGGACGCGCGACGGAACTCGCCAGTGCCCGCGCGAGCGTCGTGGGTGTTATGACGCTGCTTAGCAGACAGAACAGTCCAGATGCAACTCCAAACGGGACAGCGAGCACCGTCCGCGTCCGCGTCGGCCGGACGTCCAGCAGACGGGCCGCGTGCCTCGCTCCGTGCAGGGTTGCGGCTGGGCAGTTCGTCAGCCAGGCGCGCTCCTCATTGGACCCCGCCGCGCATCCTGCGTCAGGCCAGCACGTTCAGGGCAAGCCGCTGGCGGTGACTCTTTTCGCTGCATGGCTGCTTACGGAAGCGCCTCGACGGCTGACACTGCGCCGCCGTTTATCTGATGCTGCTGCTGCCCAAGCAGACGCCGACTCTGCCCGTGTGCGCCGCCTTCTCGGAGTAGCGTCAACTAGCCCTGAGCGGTTATCTGTGGAGAGGGAGGGGTCTGATGAGATTCTGCTCCGCCCGTGGCAAGTGACGCTTTCCTCCTCCACCAGTTCCAGTTCCCAGGCTTCCGCGCAGAACCTCCTCTTGTTCCCCACACGCTGCGAGTCCCCGGGCCGCCCTTTCTTTATTCCTTGCTCGTCCCTGCTGTGCCCCGTCGCTCTGAACGCCTGCGTCCCTGCCCGCCACCAACCCAGCGCGACGATCGCGCCGGCCCACATGTGAACAAGATGTCGACCGGCGACAGCGTTATCGACCAGCTGCTGCACGCCCACAGCAACGGCTCCAGCGACCGCATTTCGAAGCCCTCGCCGCCCACTCACAACCACAGCATCAGCAGCGCCAGCGGCAGCTCCGGCCTCAATCCACGTTCCTGCGTGACCTGCCGCCGCCGAAAGGTCAAATGCGACAAGAAGCACCCATGCACGAACTGTACCAAAGCTCGCATCGAATGCATCTTCCCCGCTCCGGGCCGCGCCCCGCGCAAGGCACGCAAACCGCCCGATGCCGAGCTTCTTGAGAGGCTGCGCAAGCTGGAAGGCATGGTCAAGACACTGGGCGGTGCTGAGGCGGACGATGATAAGGCGCAGACAAGCGAGGGAGAGAAGCCGGTCGAGACGGCCGTGGACACGACGGAAGTGAGGGTTGAACAACCGAAGAATCGGAACAATGAAAACGAAGACTGCGCAAAATATGCTAGGTATCTGCCCCCGGAAGACAAGACCATCGCCGGGCTGGAGACACGGTTTGGTAGGTTGGTGGTGAATGAAGGGAGGAGCCGGTACATCAACAGCAGCTTCTGGGCCAGCCTGAACAACGAGGTAAACTCCATCATTGCTCAGGAGTTCGAGGCATTTGGGTACTCACTGTCTGCGCTTGAACAGGTCGAGGACATCAAAGAGCTGCTGATGCATTCCGACGACGAGGAAGACGATCACGCATCGCCCGAGTCATTCAGCCCGAGCAGCCACCAGGGCTTCCTCTTTGGATACAGCTCTACCAATGTGGACATGCATTCCCTGCACCCTCCTCCGGAACATTTTCTCAGACTCTGGACCCTTTTCAAGGAGAATGTGGATCCTCTAGTCAAAGTGTTGCATATCCCAACTATCGAGCCCAAAATCCTGTCCGCCATCGAGAACAGAGACCACATCCCGCGTGGCATGGAGGCCTTGCTCTTCTCCATCTACTATGCTGTCATTACTAGCACCTCTTCCGAAGATTGCGAGGCCTGGTTCTCCGAGAGCAAGCAGACTTTACTCGACAAATACCGCTTCGGTCTGGAACAGGGACTCGCACGTGCCAACTTCCTCCAAACAGACGAGTTCGTGGTTCTACAGGCCTTTGTCATCTTTTTGATCTGTCTGCGGCGCAATGAGGCTGCTCGTATCATCTGGACCCTGACCGGATTGGTGGTGCGCATGGCTCAGACGTTGGGGATTCACCGCGATGGCAGCCACTTTGGCCTGTCGCCCTTCGAAATTGAGATGCGCCGGCGTCTCTGGTGGCAGGTGTGCATCCTCGACACACGGGCGAGCGAAGACCACGGGTGTGATCCCACCATCGTGGAAGCGTCGTTCGACACACAGATTCCGCTCAACGTCAATGATGTCGACCTCGACCCGGCTATGAAGGAATTCCCCAAGGAACGGATTGGATGCACAGAGATGACTTTCTGCCTCGTGAGGTTCGAGGTTGCCAATGTCTATCGACGCATCCAATACGTGCCTCCGGGCCCTGTGCGGTGCAGTCGCTACTTCTCATCCGTGTCGTTGGAGCAGAAAGAGCGGTGGATCACTGAAGTCCATTCCAAGATCGAGGAGAAGTATTTGCGGGACTGTGATATGACCGTCCCGCTCTATTGGGTCATCGCAACAGTATCCCGTCTTATCATGTCGAAGATGTGGCTAATGATCTACCACCCGTATCAGCGCCTCGACGGCGGCGCATCGCTTCCCCAGGAGACCAAAGACAAACTCTTCGTCACATCGCTTGAGAACGTCGAGTACAGCATCCTCCTGGAGACAGAAGAACGCACCCAAAAATGGGGCTGGCTTTTCCGGACTTACGTCCAATGGCATGCTATTGCCTTCCTGCTCTCCGAACTTTGCATTCGGACGAAAGGAGAGCTCGTTGCACGTGCTTGGAGAGCTGTGGAAGCAACAGCAGCACGACGCTGGAACGACCTTAGCAGCGACCAGAAGAAAGGGTGCCTCTGGCGCCCGTTGCGTAAGCTCGTCTCAAGAGCGCGTGCTGCCCGCGAGGCGGAGCTCGCGAGGGAACAAGAGGAGTTCCTCCAAGCCCAGGCGAGGGCGAGACAGAGCTTCCCGGATTTGTCCGGGCAGGTTCCCCTCGGGATGGACCTTTTCCCGCAGATAGCCGCAGCCCAGCAGCAACAATCAATGGGTGGAAACGGGTTTGACGGAGATATCGACGTATCTCCGAGCACATCTCAGCCTCTGGGCCTGGATTTCAGCAGTGCAGGAGCCTCACCCCAAGTCTTCATGACACCAAGCGGACCTCGATCCCTCCAAACGCAAGTACCAGGCCTGGACCTCCTGTCACCGACCGCCCAATTCCTAGCCACCACCGGTCAAACTCCACCACAGGCGCAACAATCGCCCCCACCCCAAGTCCACGAGTCCATGACCTCCCTCGACTGGCTCCTCAAAGGCTCACCTGAAGAACAAACCAGCGACAACCCTCGTGACCTCCCGGGCCTCACCGCCGCCAACACCGCCAACACTTCCAACAACTCGTCAGCCAACTCTGGCAGCGGCAACGGCAATACGCCCAACAATAATAACAACACCTTCGGAAACCTGAATACAACCATGCCGGCAAATGGTGTCGCTCCTACGCGCAATGATAGTGCGAGCACAATGTCCCCCGGCCTGGGCGATCCAGACGGGATGAACTGGGCCAGCTGGGATGATCTGGTCGCGCAGTACGGCATGGATGTCGATCCGGCGCAAGGTTTACAAGGAGACCCGGCGAATATGGAGCAGTTATTCGTTCCGGTGAGAGGGTTTGAAACGTGGTATTGAGGGATGCTGCTTCTACGATATCTTGCGTTGCGTTTTTGTGTATACCCACGCCATCTTCCCTGGTTTGCTTTCTCTGTTCCATATTCTATTGTGGAATACAAGTCTCCTGGCGTAAACCGGCTCTGTCGCTCCCGGCCCGCGGCGCTTTCTCTGGTAACGTGTGGGTTACGGGTTATTCTCCTCCGCTCTGGCTCTGGTCATGTTTGTACTAACACTTTTCTTACACAACTCCTATCCCCTCACGAATAACGGACATGGCAGTTTATGCACTGTATATGTGCCTCTCTTCTCTCTTCTTCTTCTTCTTCTTCTTCTTCTTCTTCTTCTCTCTCTTTCCTGGGAAGGATGAAAAGCAAAAAGAACTGGGGTATGAGGAATTCAATAATGCACTTCAACAAGTTTTGGAACTGTCCTGACAAGTGACGTCTCCTTTTCCCTGCTCCCATACATCGCATGGCTACTTCCGCAGTCGCGCAAAGCCTCGCCTTGAAAGCGGTGTGAGCTTGGTCGCGCAGGCGGCACGTACACAGCGGACGGGTAAGGCCGTAAACTCTAAAACGCGAGGGACTGGGACAAAACGCACGGCTTTGCCCGGAGATTTACGCGCGTCGGATTTAGAACGAGCGAGCGAGCGTTAGCAATGGTCTGTTCGTTCCCGGAGTGAGCGGTCGGTTTCCTGGTTCGTGCTCCGTCCGCGCTCCTTCGGCAAATGGGAGCGTGTCTCCGTGCTGACTCACTTACGCGTAGTCATCAACTTGTTATACAAGATAGATTGGGTCAGCAATCAACATAAGATTTCCTTTCAATCTACGGATTCTCGCTCCTCTACAGACGAAGTGTCTCAGGGAGCAAGGTCATTTCGAAGGGCCCTATTCGCTCTGCAGTGCGATTCAGCCACCCAGCCGGCAGGAAGGGCTGGGGCGCTTTCGCATCCCCTATAGCCACACTGCGATATTACGCCCCATGCGACACGACGATGGCACGCAGACGGGCCCAAAAAAAGACGCCGTCCAGCCTAACCGCGTCACCAACCGCCCGCGCAAGTAAAGAGAGCAATTGGCCCCTTGGCCGCCACAGCCGGCGAGGCCTCTGCTCCTGAAGCCTCGACCCCCTCAGCGCGCGGAGGCAGCCCGTCACCTTCAGCTCCGGGCCGCGGCGGTGGAACAACCCGAACGACATCCGAACAGACGTAGGATCCCGCTAGGTAAATTCCTTGAAATAAAATAGGGGATGGAGGGCTCCTCATCCTCATCGTCATGCATCATTGACGCGGCGGTGGTGGTGGTGGTGGTGGACAGGGCCGAAAGGAAGCAGCGAGGGATCCGTGGCGCCCCAACGCAGACGCGCCGCCGCCGCCGCCACCAACACCACGTTCCTTCCCCTTTCCTCCACCTGGTGGTTGGGCAGAGAAGGCGCGCGCTAAGTAGGCCGGCGTCGGGCCGTCCGTACGAGAGGGTAGTGCAGATCCCCTATCTTGTTTTCCTACCGTGGCGCGCCGGCGGATGCTTCCATGGCGCTTCGCGGACGTTTTGGAAATGTGCCGACGGCTTGTGGTATTTTTTGCGGCTGGCTGGCTGGCTGGCTGGCTGTGGCGGCGTCTCGAGGGGGGGGGGGGGGGGGGGGGGGGGGGGGGGGGGGGGGGG
>JAJVDC010000356.1:0-16411 GCA_021436925.1 Neofusicoccum ribis
AGAGCTCGTTGTAGGTGGAGGAGTTCTCTTGTATGCGCGGGTCGTAGCCGCCTGAGAAGATCAGAATTGAGGGACTGGAGTTGGGTGAGATGTGTGGGATCTGCGGCTTCCAGACGGCGGCGATCAGCGCGACGCCGGGGAGACGAGGTGGATTGGACGACGAGGGTGAGCAATTTTTCTACGGAAGCCTGTGGGCGGGGATGTTTTTGTTCGCGCCAGGTAAAGAGGGTATCTAAAGGGGGAAAAGAAAATCGCATGCCATCGCCGAGCCAACCAGAGAGAAGTCTTGCAAATCCAACCACCATGCGCGTGCCCCCCCTTCCCTCGTCCCCCAACGACAGGTGCGATCTGGAGATGCTTGCCTGCCTGCCTCCCTTGTCGGCGTCTAGACGGTTTGTTATGCGCGTCGGTGCGGATGCGGAGGTCTGCGGGCCATGGGAGCTCGCCAGTCGGAGATGCCTCAGACGCAGGTTGCAATGCGACGCCACCACCGCCGGCGCCCAACGCAGCAGGCGTTGTTGCTGAGAGAGAGGAATCGATGCGATGGACCGCGCCCAGATCGCGCGCATCGCATCGCCGCCGTGAGAACGCAAATCAGCGGCCACCGCTCGCGTTGCCGCGAAGCCGAGGGTGTCCTCTGCTGCCTGATCCGTCCGCGTTCGCCTCGTCAGCAAATATTGCGCGCTGACGATGACGGTTGCGCGAACGTCCTGGTTGCTCGTCCTGCATTGCGGTTCATGCGCCTTACCTGACGAGAGGCTTGCAGTAGCAGAAGGCGGATGCAACGCAGCCCAACACTGTGAAGAGCCGGCCCTGGCAAGGGTGTGGGAAGGCGGTTTGGAAGAAGCCCAATCTACTGCAAGCCACGACACACAGCTCGCATACACCCGGGGTGCAGTAAGCCAGCCACAAACGCAACGTAGCCTCGTCATCATCCATGGCGGCGCGGAATGAGAAAAGAAAAAAAAAATACGAACGCCAGGAAGAAGATTCGTGACAGCGAAGGTATAATGCCGCAGCTGAATGACGGCCACGTAGGAGAAAAAGCCAATATACGAGTGGCCGGGGGAGAAGAATCGATGCAGCCTCAATCAGAGATTCCCAATCACGACCATGAACCTTAGCAGACCATCGCCCTTCTTGCTCCTGCCCCTTTCCTTCCACGCCGAGCCCCTCGCCATGGCGGCTGCGTCGCCACCACTGCCACCGCTCGCCGCGTCCAGCGCTACGGTCGCCGATTCCGGGCCGTCGACGCCCTGGAGGACGTCCTGCCCATCGGCGACGCCGCCGGGCCCTGCGCCGGACAAGCTAGATACGGCGGGCGGCGGCTGCGGGGTCGTCGCGACGGTGTCGTCGAGCATGAGCGTACTGCTCTTCCAGCCCCAGCTTTGGCTAAAGTTGAAGCGGTCGGGCGCGCTCTCATAGACGGACAGAAGGCGGCCACCCTTGCTCGGGCTGTAAATCTTGAAGTACGTCTTGATGGTGGGCCGGCCGTCGATGTACGGCGGGATGGTGATGCTGTCGGGTTTTTCGTGGCCGTGTTTGGAGGAGAGGAGGGGTACTGCGGATGGCGTGCGTGTGTGGATGGGCAGGCGATGTCGGACATATTGGGAGTGTGTCATGCCTTCGGCATCGGAGTCTTCTGAGTCGTCGAAGCCCGTAGCCCAGGGAGTGCGCATCCATTCAGGCATTGCCGCCGAGGAGGAGATTAAGTCGGCTGAGGACTGCTGTTGTTGGCGGCGGGGGCGCTCGCCGGTGCGCGATGGATCGGTAGAGAGCATGCCATCACCGTCTCCGCCGCTGCCAGAGGTGTTTTCTTCTTCGGGTCCAATGCCCATCATTGCAGTCGCAACTTGCTCGGCCTGACGGCTACGCCGCTGACTGCGCTCGGTGCCAGGACCACCAAGGATACGACGTTCTAGCTCGCCGATACGGGTGGAGGCAGAGGCGGTCATGACTTCGCTAGTATTGGCTCCATCTTCGGCCGAGTACTCTTTCGCACGGTGCAGGTATACGCCCAACTGCGGATTCTTGGCCGAGCGTACTTTCTGGATGTAGATGTTCCAGAGTGAGCCGGCGTAGAAGACGGTGCGTGAATATACGCGCTTTTTCTCCTTGAGTAGGCGAGGGTTTGGAAACTCGGCAGCGAAGCGGAAGGGAGGGAAATGTGTGTAGGTAATGCCTTTTGGCCTGGCCTGAGGGACATTGTCTCTACCAGCTGATCCAGGTCGGAAGGGCGTTGGAGTACGGTTGGCATCAGGCATGACGGAGAAGTCCGTTGCCCACTGGAGGTCTTCTGGCTGTAGTGTAGCGGACAATCGAGATGCATGGCGGGGTGATGAGCTCGTCGTCGTGATGACCGGTTCAGCTGCTCCACCCATTACAATATTGCAGTCTGCGGACGGGATCCAAAATTTGCGGGGCCTGCCGTTGGCATCCCAGCTACCGGAATCCATTTCATCATGTTCTGATTCATGCGTGGAAGATTCCCCAGCAGCCTGCTTGCCCTTTGCAGAACTTGCACTCGACTGGGCGGCTGAGCTTCTTGAGGACTGTGCGTCTGCCTGGTCCTGCTCGGCGGACTTGCTGAGACCAAGCTCCATTTCCTGTGGATTGACCGATAGAACTTTTTGTCGGAGTTCCATCTGCATCCATAAGGCGTTCGTGATGGTCTTTTCCGATACGATGGGAAGACCAAAGATGTCGCGTGCGGTGCGGATGAACTGCAGCTGCTCAAAGTCCAAGTGGATGTAGTGAATTCCCTCCTCTAGCAGTACCAACAGCGGTTCGATCTCATGGTGTGTGTACAAGGCAACCCATCGTTGTTGTTCATCCAACGGCTGTTCTTGGCGTGTCAACCCCGTGGTAATGGCGTTCTGGCGGTATACGCTGTCGAATCGGACGGCCATCAAGCCGAGCGTATCTGGTGCTTTCGTGTGGCGGGACTTGCCCGACTTGGTGAGGCCCAGCTCGAAGGCAATCTTCTTGAGTCTACGGTCCAGCAGACGCTTTGCCAAGACCCATCTCTCCCACTCTCCATGGATGTAGAAGCCGTCCCCACCGACGATCTCCCGGATGATCTCCCCCGGGATTTCATCCCAGTTCCTAATCTTCATCTCACACCCGTCTCTACAAAGCATTGCTTTCCCGGATGCAAGGAGTCTCTCGCCAGCTCTTCCGTAGTACTGCATGGTGACCAGCTTGATGAGAGGGCCAAGGTTATCTGGGTGCATTCTACGCAGAATGGCGTCGATACTCGAGTCAATCAGATCTTGCATCTCGAGCCAGCACGCGGTTGCAAACAGGCCCAAGCACTCGACGTCCTCCTCTTCTGAGATGTCACAGCCGTACAGACGCTTCAGTGTGAGCTCAAAAGCAGCCTCGGTGATGCAAGAGTCTATTCCTTCGGGGTGCAGAGTGACCTCTTCCGAGCGACTTTCACGCCAGGGACCTGAGAGCATGGAATTGAAGTAGGGTGCCTGGTCGAGGACGAGACGATGCAGTCTGTACCTTTTACCAAAAGCTATGATGGCGATGTCCGAATGGCGGCCATCGAGCAGACCTCTGTTGTAGAGGTGATGAGACAGGGTGCCCGGAGCCATGTTATTGGCAGCTGCACGGCGATCAGCACGACGTTGGCGAGGCGGCTGCCCGAGGGGGATTTACAGGTAGAGAGGATCTTACTATGCGGGGTCGACCTGGCCGAGGTAGGCGAAGGACCGGCGAACAGGCGGCTTATCGCGGTCAGAGTCTGATATTCGTTGCGTTCGTTGGACCTCCGAGAGCCGACGGGCGTGGTGGGATCATCAACATCCTTCTCAACCCTGGCTATCGGGGTCCGGGAGGGCCGTGGCGGATCCAGGTCAAAACGAGCGGTGCGGCGGGCAGAGGAAGAGGCGGCAATGTGGTGCGGCGGGAGCAGGGGACGGGATGAGTTGGAGGGCGGAGAGGAGGTGCTCGGGCCTGACGAGAAGAGGGAGCTGGCGGGTGAGGCAGTACTAGTAGGGTACAGCTGGGCGGGTATGGCACTCTGCAGGCGCAGGCCGTCAGTCGCGGGCGAGTCCGAGGCTGTGGTCGCATCGGCGGCTGGTGACTGCCAGGTATTGGGGTCCCGGTTCAGATGAGAGAGCAAGTGATGGAAGTCGGGCGGGCTGTTGCTGTCTCCATCCATGTCACCGTGTTTGGGGAGCGGACTAGGCGGAGCTGATGAGCCACAGCGCGGTTTCGGAGGCGGCTGGATGGCGAAGGCGCAGGCAGTATCATGCGGCAGCGGCGCGGGTTGCAGGTACGCGTGGGAAACGGCGTTCGGTTCGGGAGCTGGGTAGGAGGCGGCCGCAGAAGTCATGGACATGGCGAGCACGGTGGAGGCGGCCTTGTGCCTGTCTGTTCTCGCGTACGCGCGGATCCTGACCCTCAGCCAGTGCAACGCTGACGTCGGGCTCGTGACGGCCGTGGCCGCAGCAAACGCCCCGCAGCCGACGCCACCCAGGACCCTGCAGCAGCGCGCGGGATTGTTGTCGTGGCCGCGCCTTATTTCCAGCGCGCCTGGGGAATGGGCGTGCAGCCTCCGCGGCGGTTGCGGCAGGCGTCGAGCGTTGCGGAGGAGCAGCGCAATTGCGCGGGGTGCAGATAAGCAGAGCGCGGCGCGGCATGGGCACGCGGTGTTCCTGGCGGCGCCGTCGTCGATGGGCGGGCGGGCGCGACTATCCAGCGGCGGCCCCGCTGTGCGCGGACTGCGCCGCTGCGAACGCCTCTGGTCATGTTGCGATATCACAAGGGAACCACGGCACCAAGGCGGAGCTTAGAAGCTGTTACATCTGCTAAAAAAGCAACCGGCGTCATACGCTACCAGCAAACAGCGCCAGATCGGTGCGACCCGAATCTGCCCTTTTCCAGCACGTGGGAACGTGCCAAGCGCGCTGTCTCGCTGCACTATAACGTACTTTGTGCGCCGCCCGCAGCGGAAGGTGGGGGTCAGGCGCAGGTTGCGTTGACCTGATCACAACGCCGACGACATATTAACGCGGAGGTACATGTCTCTTGTGCGGTCTCCGAGCTGCGCTTTTCGGACGCCGAAGGGAGCACGCGCCGGAGTGGTCGCGTCGACGATTTGCAATGGCCCAGCCTGATTCGCTGCCCATGACTCGCCGCGCGCCTGCACGGGCCCGATCTGTCGAACCACCGCTGCTCCAAGTCACTTTTCCACTCTGCGCAACACCACCACCTGCCAGGCCGGCACCCGCCCATGGCTTCGATCTTCCAGGCCTTTCCCGCCTTGAGGCGCGCTGCTCCGCGCCTCTCGCGCGAGTTCTTCACCTGCCGGGCCTGTCTCAAGCCCGCGAAGCCCGCCGTCCTCCCGCCGCTGCGCACCCAGCTCCGCCCGAGCCCGCTCCTCCGCGCCGTACGATGGCAGTCCGCCCACACCGGCGCCGCCGTCAAGGCTGGCCAGTCGCCTCTCGGCGCCTTGAGCGAGACAATTGGCTCCAGAGCGGGACAGAGGACCGCGGGCTCGGCCAAGAGCAGCTTCCCGGAGCAAAACGATAAAATTGTGGCATACTGGTTGCTCGGCAGCGCGGCCAGCGTCTTTGGCATTGTCGTGTTTGGCGGTTTGACTCGTCTGACAGAGTCAGGGTACGCGCTCTCAACCCGCAGCTTCCGTGCGTCGTCGATCTGACAGCTCTGCAGCCTCAGTATCACCGAGTGGCGTCCTGTTGCTGGTTCTCTCCCGCCCATGTCCCAGGCAGACTGGGAGTCTGAGTTTGACAAGTACCGTGCCTCGCCCGAATTCAAAATGCTCAACTCGCGCATGACCCTCGAGGAGTTCAAACAAATCTACTGGATGGAGTGGGGGCATCGGCTTTGGGGCCGCTTCATCGGCATGACCTTCCTGCTGCCCACCATCTACTTCATCGCCCGGCGTAAGGTTACCAAGTCCATGGCATGGAAGCTCACTGGCATCTGCGGCATGATCGGCTTCCAGGGAGTCATCGGTTGGTGGATGGTTGCAAGTGGCCTGAAAGATGATCTCTTCAACCCCGGCAGCCACCCGCGTGTGTCTCAATATCGCCTGACCGCCCATCTTGGCGCTGCCTTCGTCGTCTACTGTTCCATGCTCCTCACTGGTTTCTCTATCCTTCGTGAACGCCGCTGGCTTGCCGATCCGGCTGCCGCCGAGAAGGTCATCGCTGGTCTGCAACATCCGACTCTCCGTCCCTTCAGGCGCTACGTCACTGCCCTCACTGCTCTGGTCTTCGTCACTGCCATGTCTGGTGCTCTTGTTGCCGGTCTCGATGCCGGCCTCATCTACAACGAGTTCCCCTGGATGGGTCTTGGCCTCACTCCCCCCAAGAAGGAGCTTTTCGATCCTTTCTACAGCCACACCGCGGACCAGTCCGACCTCTGGTGGCGCAACATGCTCGAGAATCCCTCTCTCGTCCAGCTTGACCACCGTTGTCTCGCCATGACCACATTTACTGCCGTCATCACGCTTGCCGCTTACACTCGCTTCCCAAGACTGCGTGCTGTCCTTCCCGCCAACGTGAAGGAGGGCATGACCGGTGTAACCCACATGGCTTGGGTGCAGGTTGCCCTTGGAATCAGCACTCTGATTTACATGGTTCCGACTCATCTGGCCGCCACCCACCAAGCTGGTGCGCTCGCTCTATTGACGACAACTGTGTTGCTGTGGTCCCGAATGAGAGTACCTAGTAAGCTCGCGCGTATGGTTCGGGCAAGGTCAGGTGCTGCAAGTGCCACAAGACCCCGCTCGCCAGTGTCTCCTGATCTCAAGAACAAGCCCATCGGTGGTACTGCTGGCTCTATTGATCAATCTGCGTAATTTGTCCTTCTTTGGAAAAGCATCATGATTGTATGATATATTAGACGAGCTTATCAAAGAATGCATAAGCTGATTGTCGTTTCTGTACATACCTCTCCACTTTTAGTCTCTGTATCATTAGTGTGGCGCATAAAGCGAGCCATTTACCAGCATGTCCTGGAATTCGAAATGTTTTCCCAATTTGGCTACAGTAGAAAATAGTGTAAGAACAAAGTGTCTCACGAATTCTAAGCCACCGCTTTCTAGTGCAGGCTATTCCTTTGATGTCCGTACTTCAACGCCTTTTCATAAGCTGATCTCATCCCAATATTCCGAGAGTCATATGTGGCGGTGGCATGTCTCTCCGAGTCCTCCGTTTCATGTCTCAATTATCGGGGCCAAAAGGTGGCTGTCATACTCCCCGCCGTACCAGATTCTCACTTCCCCAAAGTTGTGCCCAGTTCCTTTGAATTGGGTCATGTTATCCGCATCGGTGAATGGATGCCCCTGCACGACGAGGCGTATCGTTTCTCCTTCTTCCCATATGGTACTCGAGGGCCAGATCTCCACCAGAACCTCCTCGATGTCCGACGGCCGAAGCCACTGACGACGGCGATGCAGATGAACCGGCATTCCGGGAATGCTCTTTTCCTCGTCCAACTCTCTGTGTGACACCCTCAGCCAGCCGAAAGATGCAGACGCTTCGGCCTTTTGCGTGGAATGCCAGAATTTGACTTCTTCGGCGCTGCGATCAATCTTTTGCAGCGCGACGTACAGGTCTGTATCCGGGTACCCAAGTGCTTGCACAAAGAGCTTGACTGATGAGTTTCCTGTGATTTCTGTTCTCTCCGAGAAAGTATGGCTGAAGAGCACAGATGAGTCGTTCTTGTGTGCTGTGTATGATACGAAAGCGGGGTCCTCGGCAGCCTTGACCCCCGGTGGATTCAGCTTTCTGTCCGATCCAAGTTGGAATGCTGTTAGCCGTGCCTGGGGTGGTGGGAATGTCGTTTCCGCACGAGTGATGGAATTGTCGAGGCCGATGCGAACGTCAATGGTCACAGGTGACCAAGTGTCGACCTCGTTGGGTTGGTCTTTCAAGAAGCGGTCCCAGAAGGCCTTTTGCTTCAGCACGTTTTCTTCCCTGTAGTACTCGCGCCATTCTTTCCCGGCCTGCAGATCGAGTCAGCGCTGACCATGCAACAGGGTATGGAGTACCCACATGCACGAGAAGATACTTATTCTTCGACGAAAACCCCTTCCACGCCAGAATCGTCCCCCTCAAATGCAACCCCAAGCTCGCCCAGCCCGTCACCGAGAACGCCGGCACCTCGATCCTGCTCCAATCCGCGACCTTGCTCGCCCACAGCTCATCAAACAGCGGGCGCTCCAGCATCATCACCGCATGGTCCTCCGCCTCCCCCAACCCATTCCCCGTCAGCCCCATCCAGAACTGCTGAAACGCGACGTTGGGCACGCCGCCCTGGGCGTTGACCTCACGATACAGATCCGAGATGCCCTCCCACGGCATGACGGCGGCGAGGTGGGGCGGGCGCAGCGCGGCAACGTGGTACGCGCTCATGGCGTAGTACGACACGGCGCCCCAGCCGACGCGGCCCGTCGCCCACGCCTGCGCCGCCGCCCACTCCACCACGTCGACCCCGTCCCGGCCCTCCTCCGCCGACAGGTAGTGCGAGGCCGACCCCCCGCTCCACCACGTGCCCCGCGGGTCGACCAGCACGAACGAGTAGCCCCACGCCGCGGTGCACCACCGGAATGGGTCGGGGAGCTCCCAGTGCGTGTGTGCGGACAGCGTGGTGAAGTCGACGCCCATGTTGTGGAAGAGCGAGCGTGGGACCGCGCCGTGCTTGCCGAAGGGCGCGAAGAAGATGAGGGTGGGCGTGCGGGCGGGCGTGGGGTGCGGGCGGTAGACGTCGGCGTAGAGGATGGTGCCGTCGCGGGTGGGGATGGGAACGTCGGTTTCGAGGAGGGTTTGGTTGTTTTCGAGGATGCGGGTGGTGTGGTTGGGGGGCGGGGCGGGTTGGAGGGGTGGGTTGGGCTGTGGGAGGGGTGGTTAGCGTGGTTCGTGGGGTCTGGTGGGCTGGATATGTGAAAAGAAGAAGAAAAAGGGAGAAAGAGAGAGAGTGATGCGAAGTTCGGGATGGGACTGCTGACCTTCGAAGGGTGGACGCTCTTGCGATATGGTGGGTTGAGATCACGGGTGTGTATTTCGGCCATGTTGAAAGGTGCTTACGACAGATTCAGATAATTTACTTTCTCTCTACAGCAATGTTGTTTCTTGTGTTCACCGATCTATATATACTGTTGTTGGAGCAGCAGCTGTTGACGTGCCATGAAGCTCCGTGGTGGCCCACTTGCCGGAGCGACAGGGATCGCGCCTCCGGGTACCGCATTAAGCGTTGCGGGACCTGACAAGAGCATGTAGATCCACCAATTGCCTTGAATTTCCGCTGTTGAGGCAGTGCGGGGTATCTTTGAGCCTCCACTAACCGCTAGCAGTCAGAGGACTGTGAGGGGCACTTGCGTCGGGAGGTTTCAGGCAGGTATATGTGACCCGTTAGCGGATGTAGTCGGTGACAGCTGGTGAATGTCACGTCATACTCAGAACATTATCGCAATAAGCTACGCTCCAACGGCAAGATTTTAATCGGTTTCGAGCGGCACTTTTGCGGCCTTCAGTATCCGCTCTGGAACTGCCATAGCTCTACGGATGTGAGATCACCCATACCCACACTTGGATGCCTAAAAGTGGTTGCCGCAGTCGCGAACACTCAAGGACTTAGTCTGCACTGTGACCGGACGAAATGGAAACTGCTAAAGCAAAACAACCCTTTCTAAAGGATTGAATTACTGGCACCAAGAAGAGTTCAGCACCGCCACCTTTGCAGCCTGCTTCTTTAGCTGGGTTGTTTCGTGATGCCGAATAGAAGCTACACGAGTGGCGTAACGTCAACACCATCATCCCGAATTAAGGCCGGCATAGTAATCCCGCTACCCTCAAAAAAAAAATCAAGGAGACGCTCTTGGAAAAATAATATCCCGAGGGAACCAAGCGCTCGGGTTTCATTTACGCCTCCATTCCCAACTGTCCCATCGACTTCACGAACCACCCTTCAAATCCCACCATGCCCATCGCGACGTCCCATTCCACCCTCTCCTCCACCGAAATCCTGACGCTCGCCCCGCCTCCACCAACACCGTCTCCGGCGCCGTGTCGCTCAGCCTCGATATACATGCACCCGCCGACGCCACTCTCGCCGCTCTTCAAGAAGCTCTCAAGCGCGACTTCGCCGCCATCGCAGCCGGAGAAGATATCAGCGGTCTATACGCCGGTAGGACGCCTGGCGCGTATCCGCTTGACGTGGAGTGGCGCACTGATAGCGTGAGCCCGGCTACGCATTTCTATGAGGGCTGCATTGGGTGTGTGCGGGTGGCGGCGGTCGCGGTGCTTTGGGACGGGTATGGTGAGGGATATCACGTCCGGGGCGGGGCATGATAGTGTGTATGCGAGCAGACACTGTCCAACGAGCATGATTTTCGTGCCGTGTAGTAGACAAACTTCAAGTCAGGATGAAAATTTGGTCCTCCAGCTCGCCATTTTCCCACATCTCCATTGCTTCTCCATCCATAATCCCGTGGACATAGCATTCTCCACAAAGCCTGAAATTTCCATTTCCCTGTGGCCAAAGAACAAAAGGGATTTCGGCGCCAAAAAGTACCGAAATTCGATCTCCCGGGAGACTAACCTCAGGTCCAAGTCCATAGTAGCCTCTTTCAGTAACAAAAAAACGCCGCTCTCTACACACACTTGTCGTATCCGAAAATCTAAATCGGCTACCTAGTCCAAATTTCTCTTTCATAGACTTTTGTGATGCGAGATTGATCCCTGCCGCTTCGAAGAATGCTACGCAGTCTGCAATACGCTGTTCCTCGGGAAGCCCTTGTCTATACTTACTTCCACTTCTCACCCTCTTTCTGCAGTTCAAAGTCATACAAAACTTTCTAAGCATTTCCTCCTCAGACAGGGTATCTCGCTAAAATCTTCTAAGCTCTTTCCAAATTTCCTTGATACTGCTATTGCGGACATCTTTGGACGTAGTATCTGAAAATTCAATTACAGTGGATTGCCATTTGATGGAATCAAATAGAAAACCTTGTACCTCCAATTTATAGTTGCTCAGCAGGTATTGCGGAGCCGAGTCCTTCGAAGCAGAGTATAGTTTCCCATATATGGCGAGAACCATCGCGTGATATGTGGAATTCCATTGAGGGACCCAGGAAGTGAGCTCCAGATTATGTATTGTCTTGGATGTGTGCCCGACAAGTGAAAGAATTGAAAACGGGCCGTGGTACGTATTTTCCTTCATTAAGTACTTGGCTGTAGCAAGGTAAACCTCAGAGCATGGCAAGGAATAGTCAACAGGAATACAGTTCCCAGTTGTGGAGTTTGACAATACATCGCGGAACGAACTATGTCCCAAGAGTGCATAAATCTTGTCTCTGGGGTCCGAGCATTTAAAGTTCCGTGTACGATCCAGGAGCCCAATGATAGACCGGCCAGATCGGAAGTCAATACTTGTTGCTATTTCTGAGTTCGCGGTTCCAAGCGTGAGATAGGGAGTTGCACTGCCTGTCCATCTAATAGCGTTGAGTGTTGTACACAGGTCATTCCAAATTATTTCCGCATCGCCATATGTGACCAGCCCTTCATTTGCCAAGCTGATGTCTTGTAACACCCAGATGCGTGAGAACCATGGGTTGTGTAGGACTCTGTTTAATGCATCCCATTGTGATGGTGGGAATGGCTGCATATGAGACACAAAGTCCGCTTCTTGGTCTTCCGTTACAGGAAATCGAAGATCTCTGCAAAAAGGAGTAATGGTCTTCACAAGATCAAATGCAGGCTCTGCGTCAGAATGAGGATCTCGTCCGAGCCATACAAGGACGCGTTTCGCATTTTCGAATATCGTGCCCATGATTTGAACTTGTTTTCGAAGTTCGACAACGTCGCGCTGGTTGACGCATATCGAATCGGCCCATAGAATGCGCTGGTCCTTTTCTTGTCGGAATCTTTGGAGTGCATGGAGAAGGTTCGTCGGAACTTTCACCCATTTTCCGTGACAAAAAACTTTTGTCTTGTCTTTCGCCTTGCCCCATACGTATGAGATGGCTTCGTAAGGCGGACAGTCATCGATGTTGGCGGTTATGAGACGGCATTGAACCCTCTTGTTTGCATTACCAGACAAGAGCTCGATCAACCTGATAGATCCATCATGCTCAAGGGGGCGGTAGCGGTATGGTTCACGAGGCTTCTTCTTGGACTTCCTCGTCATAGTTGTCTTTCACTTTCTTCGATAGAGCTCTCTGACAAGTAGTCTTTGAGTCGATAGAACAGCAGAGTGCTCTGGAATGCAAAAGCCAACTGCCAGATCCTTCAGATATGGCCAATTCAGGGTCGCCTAGGAGAATCGTACGTCTGGGGAAGACGCCTTCCCTTGAGGAATTCAACCGCTTAGGTGGGGGAAAGGTTTTGCTGGACTAGTGATCTTGTGGCAAACAATGCATGGATAGTAGTGAATAGAGCTCCCCGAGGAGTAGGGCGAGCGTGAAGAGAAGACAATGTTTCGGTTGGTTCAGGGGGGAAACAATAGTAGATGATGTGGAAATCGGAGGGTGAAAGTTTCAGCCAGCAACCGTGCTTAACGAACTGTATCTTATGATAAGCGATAAGTGAAAAAAAAAAAAAACTCTTGGGCGAAAATGCGGCACTGACGAGTAGGATAGGCCATGCCAGGGATGTGGTGGCTGTTTATTCTTACGAAGTTCTGGTCTTGAAGCCGACGAAACCTCCGCAAATATTGTGGATCAGAGTCAGCCGGAATTGTGTGTCCTCGCATGGGTTTCCGTTGTTTTTAAGCCTCTAAGGAAGACTTTGCTGCCAGAGCTGCTGCCTAAGTTGCCCGCATATGCGGGATCACACGGCGCGAGCTTGCGAGCTGTGATTCGACGCCACAATGTGACGTCAGCTCGGCACCATTGCAGATGGGTACGGAGGGTGCTTTCGGTCATGTCTCCAAATCAAGATCTGACGTTGGGGGCCGCTTCTGCAAGTTTGCAAAAGCGGCGGCTTGCATTGCATTTTTTGATCCTGTGAGCCACCCGGAAGCTCGATCGGAACGGGCCTTTCCGAAGATTACTCGGTATAAAGAGAGACTTCAACTGCAATAGTGTCCGTCGGCTGAAGGACTTAAACCCTAGCAACAAATTGATCAATCGACGTCGAAAATGTCGAAGTGCATCCTATTCCACAGTAAATTATTTCAGTTGCGCGTAGCGGCAACGTTTGCTACCTGTCGGATAAGGCCTTCTTCTGCTAATTGGTTCTTCCTGTCCAAGCTTATCGAAAGCACAGGGCTGAATTCAGCTGCCCGCAGATTGGACGCCACACTCGGAAGCTGATCATGAGGCAACTGATTCTGCTCCTTGCCTTCTGCCTTTGTGGGAGCTTGCTTTTTATTTCTGGCAGTTTTAAGCAAGGAGTCCGATCTCCTTTCCGAGACAGACTGAATCGCCGTCATGCCTAGACATATAAAAGCCCATCTCTTTTGCTACTCCAGGCCCCCACTTTTCAACTTCCGTATCGATGGAACTTGAAACGCGTAAAAATAGCGCACAAACGAGTGAGGAAGAGCGGCAGCTGATTGAAGATGCGCGGGGAGACGACTCGGCTGATCACGCACGATTGCATTCACCTGTTAGCCGAGCGGGATCACCTAGTAGTGGTGATCGTGGAAGCCCTAGAGGGAAGGCGGACAAACAAAACCATAACAGAGCATGGAAAATTCTCACCAAATCCTGGCAATATGTTTCACAATTACTGGAGGAAACCCCCTACGAAATTAAAGAAAGTTGGGGAAACACAAGCTGGTACTTGGCGAAAAGGCTGATTACAACAAGTATTCTCACCGGGTAAGTATTTCTTTTTGAAGTTTATGCACTGACTAACTATTTAGTGCTGTCGTTCTCGGGGCCACCGGTCAGAGCTTCAGCATCCGAGACCACGTTCTCTGGCAAAAATTCCAAGTGAACCAAGATGCTCAACTTGCCGCGTTCGGTCTCCTCAATACCGTACTGGCTATCCTGGTTCGCGACTCTTTGGGACACATATCCGGTGTTCTAATCACACTATGGATGGTCAAGAAAGGCGAGACAGGGGCCAGCACTCTTGACTTCGAGATTGGTGAAGAACTCAACAAACCCTGGGTAGCGATCGGCAATTTCCACGCCAGGCGCAAAAATAACGGATGGAAACTCCGCAACATCGTCCGTTATGCTCTGGGCCTCACCACTGGTATCTGTCTTCTCCTTCAGGGAGCCAGTATTAATACAGTGGGAATGCCAAAAGAAAGATGGTGGCCTGATACCAGGTTCGTTAACCCGGATCCGACCGACGACCGGTTCTTCTTCACCAACCGGACTTTCAAGGTTGCTCAAGTCAGTCGAATGTCTGTATGGCAACGCTCGTGGGATATGATCCGAGAAGGTGGAGACATATCTTGGAAAGTGGTAAGTGCAACTCACATCTTAAAACGAATGGAAATGGGGCATACTCTGAAGTATCAGGCCCATTCGATCGCGGCCATGACCACCCTTGGGATGCTTGAGGATATTTACAAGACCATCGATCACGAACCCGGATGGTAACCTGTTAGTGACCAAGACGCCGCTGCATTTAGCGCTCTGAATGTAACAAAGCACTCAACACCGTCTTTCCAGGCAGTCTCGATCTATGGGAGAAGTACCATAGATATGTGGAGCTGGATTTGTGACGGAGAAGGGTAAGTTTGTGAAATTTTTTGTCAGAGAGAGCACAGACAAAGATCAGATAGGGATTGCAACGTTAGTCAGCGAGGAAGAAGTGACGAAACCTGAGTATTCGGAGTTGAAGGAGGGGCGTGTGTACGGTAAGCAAGAAAAGTACGATGAGTGAAGCTTTTTGAAGTTTGAATTTTTATTGGTGTTGAAGCATTCGTCTGGGCAGGGCAGGGCATCGGATAACATTGCAAGACATGGAGACGAATGCTTCAGTAGCCCATGATCAAAATGAGATGGTCCATCCTTTTAGTGACCCCTTGCGAGAAGGCGATTGAAGACTGGAAGTGTGGAGATGAATGCCGTAGTCATTCGCTTACGGAAGTCCGTGCATTGGCGCGCCTGCCTGGCCTTGCGCGCCCTACAATACGATAATGATTAAATTACCTAAAACAACCCTTAGTTAGCCCGATTCGCAGATTGCAACCGTTCGAACATTGAGCAACCCTCAGGGTTGTAAAGAAGGGATATCCTTACCTAATCCTAGACTAGCGGCATAATCCTATGTTGCAAGCGCCGGTAGCTGCGGGGTTTATAGCCAAGGCCTACGATTCTTGGCATGGTGTTGCAAAACCGACCTTGGTAGGTAAGCTGACCTCGTGATTCTTGGCATGCTGTCGTAAAACCGACTTTGTTGACCTTACGATTCTTGGCATGGTGTCGTAAAACCAGCCTTGTTAACTTCGCGATCCTTGGCGTGGTGTCGTAAATACCGAGTCTTAGCTCGGAAGAGGAGAGGGAAGGGGATCCTCAGGCCTAATAATAGGCGGCGCCGCTGGCCAGGCAACTCAACACCAAACCATATTTTACAATTGGCCCAATTGGGACGCGCGGGGTGACCCCGCAAAGCGGGGCTTGCACATACGATAGAATCGGAACGAAAGATCACGCCGCTGGTCTAGGATTAGGTAAGGATATCCCTTCTTCTACAACCCTGGGGGTTGCTTAATGTTCGAGCGGTTGCAGCCAGCGAATCGGGCTAACTAAGGGTTGTTTTGAGTAATTTACTCTACGATAAATTGCAACACAAGAACAATCTCACAACCTCACAGCTTCATCATTAGAGCGATGCCTGACCTAACACCACCAGGCTCTGCATTGCACACTACCACAGTCGCCGTGTCCCCAGCCAACGGCATTTGAGTATGCTGTGGAAGATTTCCTCTCGACATACGAAGACGACACCAGCTCCGTCACACTATATGATCCAGAAAATATACTCTCGTGATAGGGACGCAGTACAGATACTGGGCATGACACAGAGACTCTAGCTGATATCGGGTTGGCCAAACACAGGAGAAAGTTTTCGCCTCCGAAGAAGGTTAACACACCGAACTCTTCCGAGCATGTGTACGATTTAAGCATCACTGCCATCACCGACATGTACTGATATATATCTAAAGGGCAGCCATTGCCAATGATCAGATATCAAAGTCATGAGATGTTGTAAACATCTGTGCCGTGGTTACTGACCACGCAGTTTTTGGGTTGATATATTGCGGTAGCAATTGCAAATGTCTCAAAATGCGCGGCAACTACAATATACTCGAGCAAATGATACGGAATATGAAACTTTGCAAAACATAGTGTTGAACGGCGCGAGAAAGTAGACACCGCTGCCTTCTTTATTCATGCTACTTGGGCTTATTATATACGCGTGCATAACGGGACTCGGAAATATACCTATCCGTGCGCATAAAGGGG
>JAJVDC010000357.1:0-16323 GCA_021436925.1 Neofusicoccum ribis
GCCAGGTGCCGGATACAACGAAACCGAGCATATCAAGCACAGACTTTACGGCGGCACAGCCATATGTTAGTCCAGAGCCGACAGAGCCACACACACACACACACACACACACACACAGAGAGACAGAGAGAGAGAGAGAGAGGCTACTTTAACGGCGAGAAGCAGCCCACATAAAGCGACTATAGCAGGTGCGACGAGTGTGCAGACATGCATAGAGTAACAATGTTACTCTCCTTACAGATTTACTGGAAGTCGAGCGAGTTGTGGCTGCTGTGACCGTCGATGATCAGCAGCCGATGCGTGCCCATAGTGCGCGTCATCGTGTGCGCGTCGAAGTGCTTCAGTCACGCAACTCCAAGCTCATCTGTTGGCCAGCCGCTCTCGCTGACCCCAATAATCCGGTCGCCAGGTATAGCGTTGTTCTCGTATCAGCTGGAGCTGTGGTTCTTGCCAGCGAAGATGAAGGGTGGAATCGCCCACCCAGCAGCGTTGATACCCTGGATCACCGTGGTTCACTCGCGATTGCCAGGCTAGACAACCTTCCGCTTGCCACGCCTCCCTGAGCCTGTGATAACAAGCTGCGAAGAGATAACTCACATCATAAAGCCGGTTTAGTCAAGGTTATAGCTGTGCTCGTCGTAGATGCCGTACTTTACCTTTATGGACTGCACAAGCCTAAACTAGTGGCCGATTACTCGCGTGTCTTCGTTTACCGCTCGCTAGCGATCGTACGAGCGGCTACACTGAGTTCTAAGCTTAGGCGTGCGGTTAACGAAGTTGTCCGGCTAGTTCTTGCCAACCTGCTTTCTTACAACGCTTCTGAAGCAGTTTATTGGCCATGTCTCGTACTGTATCTTTCGTGGGCGGAAATCCTCTCGAATTCAGGCTAAGGACGTGTTGGAAAATCGCTAGTTCTTCGTATTTCGTGAGCTTCTTTGAACTGGGCTCACAATCGCGTTGTGTAGCGATCCCGTCGCGTCGTCGGCGCCACGTAGTTCGGGAGATGTCGTACGCGCTTGCGGCGGGTTTTTCGCTTTGAATCTGGTTGTAGTTAATAGCTTGAATAGCAAGAAGAGCGCTGCCTTTGTTGTAAATTAGTTGTATGTTGTGTTGCTGTTGCATCGCGAAAAAAGTAGGACGCGTCGTCTGAAGTTGGTTGGGGTGACCGCTCGCTTGTGAACCACGTGATATCAAGAAGTACTGATAGAGGAATAAATTAGAACCCGTCTCGTATTAACAACACATTCTCCTCGAGCCAAGGCCTATACGCGTCCTTCGTCCATTCCGCCAACCGCCTCAGCGAGGCCACGAGCTGGTATACGCCAAGCACCGACCTGGTGGACCCCAGGCTCAGATGGCGGAAGATCCTGATCTCCGAGTCGTCTTGGAGCTCGGCGAGCATCAGCTTCCACTCGTGGCCCTGCACCATGACCAAAGGCAACGTTGGGAGCATAGAACCGGCGTTGGCCAGCCGCTGCAACCAGCGAAAGTGGGCGGATACCCACACGGCGAGCTGAGCGTTGGCCACGTCCTCCTCGACGGCGGCGCGCTTGGTTTCGATGCTCACGGCAATGGGCGAGAATCGGACGTGCTCGGCGGGGGTGTGATTGATGGCAGTAAGCTCCTCATGGCGAAGCTTTGCATAGACGCGCTTTGCCAGGAGCTTGTCGGACCTGGTATCAAGGACCATGGCGAAGTCGACCATCTTGGACTGCGTGGCCAGGCCGGCGGCCGAGGCGGGCAGCAGCGAATGGTCTTTGATTTGGACCGTCGTGATGTTGCGGTACCACACGGCCCTGTCGCCACGGTCGCGTTCGAGAGCAAGCCGCAGCGCGTGCGAGTGGACCTCGTTGTTCCAGTCTGCTTCGGACAGGTCCTCCTCCTCGCACTCTTTGGCAGCATCAATGAGGCTGTTCACCGCAGCCCACAAGGCCTCGTGCTCGGCACGCTGCTGCTCGCTGTCATCGTCGTTGTTGTCGAAATCCAGATCATCGAGCAGGTCGTCGTCTAGGAGAGTGGCAGCACGACGCTTGACTGCGCTCGGGATCAGCCCGTTGCCGCGACTCACGCGCCGAATGTCCTTGCACAGCTCTCGCACGTCGGCAGGCGCCTGACCCGGTTTCTCGAGCGTCACCGCATGCACGTGTACATTCGACAGATGGAGGTCGGCCAGACGGCGTACTGGGCTGCGGAGCCGGCGGCTGCTGCTGCCGCCGCTCGTGGTCGAAGAGCGGCTCGGCGATGACGAACGCGCGACTTGTTGGGGCGCGGCAGAGAAGGGCAAGAGGGCGGGGATCGGATTCACCGAGGGCGCTGGCGCTGGTCGAGGTGTCTCTTCTGCATCTTCGCCGGGCGCGCCTCGCGGTGGTGTGGTCGGCGGGGCGTGCTTGCGCGGCGACTGGCGGCGCGACCGGCGCGGCGGCTCCGACATGTTGTTGTCCGAGACTTCGGCCAGACGTGGCCGCTTTTGCGGACGACGCTCGGAGTCGTAGTCGGAGGGATTGTTGGGATGGCTGTCGAGCCAGACGGTAATGGCGGACATGACGATGGGTTGGTTGTGCAGAGCCCTGGCAGGCAGCAGCGGCGGTGATGTTTAGTTGCATTCAGTCGGCGGGGCAACCGGGACCGGCGCAACATCGGTTAAAACCCAACACGCGTCGTCGCCGCGGCAGCAGCAGCCAATGCGGAGAGCCTCGCGAACTTCAAACTCCCATCGTCGACGTCGTCATGTCGCACCGCTATATTATCGACGTCTGGCTGAATCGCATGCGCCCGGACCGCCAGCGTCGTCGCCGTAGCCCATCACCACCGGTACCCAGCCCTACGATGGCCCTTCGCAGCCTGACCAACCTTACGTCTTGCCCTACGATATTAATTCGCTCGCGCCCTGGCGAGTGTTAGCTTTCCCCATCAAATCTTGACAAAGTTCGTGCAGCTATTTGTGATGTGATGGCGCCAAGTTCTTCTTCAAGGGCCGAGAGGTGGACAGCCCCTCGCTTGCGCTTCCCTTTGTGACGCATGGTTCGGTCGATTTGAGAAGGATTGGTGGGCGGCACTAGGCGTCCTTTTATATGCGTCGTCCGGAGCAGAATCGAAGACGTGTCGAACGCTTACCCTTAACCGAAACCGCGGCGTGCACGGTCGCACCCCGCACTCATACATACACCGTCGCGCACTAACGCGTGCTCCGAGTGCAAGCAGCAGGCGGTATACAAGTTGAAAGAACGCGATCGCTGTGGGATATAGAATGTGAAGTGGAATAAAAGGACGGACCACGTCCGACTACTCTGTGAAAGTAATGGGCCCATTGCCTTAGAAGCTCAGACCTCCGGCGTCATCTGATTAGTCAGCAATCAGGCGCGTCCGCGTCAACTCCGCAGGAGGTCTTATCTCATTAGTCAGACGCGCGCTGAGGGGACGATGATGGGCTCATCGCTGGAGCTTCCGGACCGTTGAGAAGATGATGGCTGGCCAGGTGGCGGGCTAGTGACAGGCTTCTGGATACGACTCGCTTGCGAACAGCGTTGTACATTGGTAGCTTGTTATTATAGTTAGCCAAATAGAGCTAATGTCCTTTATTAAAAGTACGGGTGCTTTGGGTACGACTACTTACCCTGGTTAGAAGTGGCGGGAACAAGCTCATATTTTTCCAAGCGACCTGGCTCAGTGTGCCTTTTCTTGTGACTCCTTAGATACTGCAGCCGGCTAAAAGCGGTATTCTTTCGAGGGCAACCTGGCCAGTCGCAGAGAAATTCGGTTCCATGGGCGTTTTTGTAGTGTAATTCGTATCTGACCTGCCGCACCTCCTTATTACAGCCCGGAAGTTCACATAAGACTATGTGACGGTGGAACTTCTCGTGGTCTCGTAGATTTTTCAGACAGCCAAATAGTTTAGAAGCTCGGTGGCAGTCCTTTTTACTGCACAAGAGGTTTTCACGAGTCGCTTTATTAACCAGTCAGTTAGAGTTTCAAATACAAGTTGTAACTGGGTGGATTACCTTGCTCCCGGGTTGAAATCTTGCGGTGGTTTTTGTTCTGATTAGGAACCGCATTATACGGATCAACCCACATCCAGGTAGGTTGCTCTCCCGAGTTATTAACCACAGCTGGATTCGTCTTTCTAGGGAGCCGTATCTGAGTAGTCGTCGGCCGTTCTTCGAGTCTGTCTGTCTGGACGCCAGAAAAAAGGGGCGGCCATACCAACGGGCCGTTCGAAAAGCTTCTTTTAGTCATCCGGAGCTCGAACCACTTGATGGCAGATGCTTCCACGTCTGATTCATAGGAAGATTTGATCTGCTTAGGAAGATCGATGTAGAGCCACTTGTACGCCCTTTCAGCCTTTTCCGTCTCAGTGGTTTCGTGGGCGGAAACACCATTGGAATAACACTGCCCGTTGTAAGCATATTACAGTCACACGTCAAAAGTCTGAGCGAGCTCGCTTTCCCCAACACCACCTTGTCAACGCTTTTAGTTGTCATTCATCAACGCAACGCCCTAGGGCTCTGAATATATAGTATCTGGGTCAAAATTGGCTTAGAAAAGAGTTGGTGATATCGGCTGCTGACTAATACTTAGTGTGCCAGCCCTCTGCAGCAATTACTGCCTCACACCTTCCTTTTATACTACCTAATCCATTATCAAATAACTCCTGAGGTAGTGCATCCCAAGCCTCTACTAAGGCCTCTCCGAGCTTCTCCTTTATATACTCTATACCCTTGTTTAACTCGTTAGGCTCTGGGTGTAGCTCTACGACCTTAGCTTTAGGGTGAAACCAGATGTGCTCAATAGGATTTAAGTCTGGAGAGTAAGGCGGCCATTCCATAACTTCTACCCTATTTTCCCGGAACCATTCTCTAATAATAATAGCTGTATAAATGCGCGCATTTTCCTGCATGAACGTCTGTCAACCACATTGGCCCGCAAATCACGTGCTTCATTTGCTTTTTATACACGCGTCCCTTCTTTGCTTTTCTCGCTACACTATTACCTACCCCTACACACCTCATCTGCTCAAGTTCATGCGTATTTCCGTAAATCCGATTATTACACGTATATAGCAGACCTCAGTAGCAATAATGAGAAAACAAGCGGCGTCTTCTTTCTCGCACCGTTTCACAACGTCATACCATCTTCGTAGATATCGAGTAAGGTTTCGTCCAATATTTTAAGGTAGGAGTTAGCTGAGTAGCCACCTCGCTTTGACTCCGCATCTCGGGTCATTACATGTAAAGCAGACCTCCCACACTCTCCAGAAAGGCCTCCCCAAACCATAACTGATATAGATAGATAAATTCATTTTCTTCCCGATTTAGCTCCCTTACGGGTCCATGCGGAGTAGGCTATCTATAGTAGTTTATACGAGGGGGAAAACCTTTCCTAGGTAGAAAACCCCTCCTCTCTTTATGTTGTGCGTAACCCCTTCTTTTCCTGTTTTTCTACTTACCAGTAGTGGCTGCTGTAGCAGTCCTACAATTGTACCAGGTGTTGATTCCTAGCTCTCCCCTTCCATCCTAGTCTCCTTGATCGCCTGATAACAGGCAGCAGTACTTTGCATAGGAAAAAAATCTGACGGTGGCGCGATTTTCTTAAAGGCGGAACTTGTCATTGGTGTTGAAGTGATTGCGCGACCTAAGAATACACGGAACTTGTGCGCGACCTAAGAATCAACCAAACCACGCGTTGCGCGTAACTGCGTGTCGCGTTAGTGGACAGAGTTACGCGACGCGAGAGCGAGCGGAGTTACGCGTGGACGTGACCGTGTGTCCCGAGTTGGGTGTGATTGCGCGAAATGGTTGCAGTCTGGCGGTTGCGCGGTCCGGCGACTTCGCGAAGTGGTGGCTACACCTGGCGATTGCGCGAAGCGACGGTGACGGCTACGCGAACCACTGACTGTACGAACTGCTGACTGCACCTCACCACCACGCGTCCTGGCGATTGCACGACACAGCGGCTGAATGTATGAGAGACGAGTTAACGTTTTTTTGTTGATTTTTTATTTACAAAGACACCACCAACTTAACCTATCTTCCTACCTCTCCGCCAATCTCATAGGCTTGGAGTGCCCCATGCCATAAGTCATCACCCTCCGCGCTCCCATGACCTCATTGCCATGGCATCGTTGACATCATCGCTGTCTCCGCGAGAGACATCTCGCACATTTTCCTTCCGGAGTCATCACCTTCCGCATTCCCATGATCTCCTCGTCGGCAGCATCGCTGCTTTCGGAATGAGAATGTACGAGATGTCTCTCGCGGAGTCACCCTTGCGGTATGAGCATCCCAACTTCCATCATGACAGCTTCCACGCTGTAACCTCCATTGAAGCTGGAGGAATTTCTGGAAATTTTGGAATGTTTCCCAGTTGGTTGCTGCCAACGAGGCTTTTGGCGACGTGGCCTCGTTGGCAGCATCACTGCTTTCGTGGGAAAGATCTCGCACGTTCTCCTTCCAAAGTCACCGTTGGAGATGAGCTTGCCGGGTATGCACCCTCCCAGACCCGCAACTCTGGATGTGCATGTCGATTGGGGGAGGCTGCGGGTCTGGGAGACTTGGTGGGTATGCACCTGGGATTGGAATATTCCCCAGTTGAGAATTCCCCATTGGAGATGAGCTTGTTGGGTATGCGCCAAGTCTCCCGGACCCGCAATTCTGGAGGTGAGTCTCGATATGAGGCTGCGGGTCTGGGAGACTCGGCGGGTATGCGCCGGGCATCAGTTGTTGTGGTTGTTGCCTCCCAGATCCGCAAATCTGGAGGTGCGTCTCAATGTGAGGCTGCGGGTCTGGGAGACAACTCGAGGTGGCCCTTCCGACTCGGATTTCATTTCGCCTGGATGCACGATGTCAGCATACGGTTGTGCAATGGAGTAGAAAGCATCCCTTTGCCCTATTAGGCAGGCGAATGTTGTCGATGTGTGGGAGGAATGTCATTGTTGTTATGGTGAAGTTGATGGCGTGAGAAGATCTAAAGAAAGGTGGCGGCGAGCGCGATTCGAGAGGAAGGAAGGCACGCGGTCACGGGTTTGCGAGAGTCAGGCAAGCGAGCAGAAAAACAGCCCGATACGTCCAAGCGCCTTCCACGCCAAGCAGTACAACGTCGAGCGCCGTATCTGCATTCGCGCATCGAAATACTGAAGGATGGCAAGCCGAGATTTGCAAACCGCAGCTACGTATATCGCCAGGGCTAACCGCTCTGCGAACCACCCTTTGCGTCTCTGGACTTCGCCAGCGCCCGCTTACCCATCAACGTGAAACCCTTCGTCAACCGCAGCCACGGGCGCCAGCGTCCACCACTCTGTGAACCACCCGTCGCGTCTCTAGACTTCGCCAGGGTCAACCGGTCTGCGAACCACCGATTAACTTGAACTCCTCCGCCAGCAACGGTTAAGGACGTCGCCAGCGCCCGTCTTTCAGCGAACCATCTATCGCATCTCTGGTCTTCGTCAGCGCCCGCCGTTCAACGCACTACCCACCGCATCTCTGATCTTCGTCGTGCGGATGCGCAACTCCAATCACCAGCCAATACCGTCTAGCGCTGTGGCATGCACGCCACTGAAGAGTCAAACAAGTCATTCCCTCCAACCGCGAACCCGGATTACAACACTGACACTCATTCCTCCAACAGTGAACCTGAACCGCGGTCCCGAATAACGTCACCGCAACCCTTAGTGAGCCCGAACCGCGAGTCCGAAAACTCGTCCCTCCGACCACGACCCGAACCGCGACAACAACACTCATTCCTCTAAGCGCGAGCCCAATCCACGACAACAACACTCATTCCTCCGACCGCGAACTTGAACAAGATACCCGAACGAAGGCTGACATAACTACAACCGGTGGGAGTTAAAGGAGTGGTCAGACTACCGTCGGAGCGCAGGCGGGTCAAGATAACGACGAGAAGCTGGGTGTTCAGAGACGCTACAAGGATTGTACAGCAATTGTTGCGTAGATAAGACAATGCAACCTATGACCAATGACCGCTATTCTTCCTGCGAAAAGTCTCTCCCGTGCCAGTATTTACGGAGTAGGGGCTGTAAGTCTAGAGCACGCGGGCGTTAGAACTACACAGCTCAATGCGCTGGTGGAAGCCGCAGACCCCAAGCGCGCAGGCCTGGTTTCCTACGTGCCAAGTTCGAACGACAGGATGGAAGAGCCAGGTGTTAATGCGGCTGTCGTCTGCGGGCGAGGAAACGAGAGCCTAGCGTAGCTACCGTACTAAGGCGTCAAGCTCGACCTGTAAGGCGGCGGTTCTGGCTGTCACGGCGGCGGTCCTCGAAATCGCGGCGTCGAGATCGGTCTGCAGGGCGGCGTCGAGCCAGGCCATCTCCGCGTCTCTAGGTGTGAGGGGCGAGCTGCGGTTTTAGGAGCGATGGGCGGTGGTGAGGGAAGGGTTGGTCCTGCACGCAAGTAAGAAATTCGAACGCGAGGTATGAGATTCGAACTTCAATACCGGAGATTGTTCAACTCCGCAGGCTTCAATCAACGGGGCGTGGCACGGGTAGACGGGAAGTTCAGGCTTCAACACTGGCGGTGATTTTCCTGCGCAAGAGGTTCAGGCGTTGGCTAACGGGATGCGTGTAGGCAGGTTTCGAAATTGGTTGGTGGTGCCAGAAAGTTCGCGTCTCGGTTAACGGCGCGTGTGGGGTGTCGCATGGGCAGGCTTCGAAATTAGTTGGTGGTTCAACGGTGCAGGAATTTCGCGTCGGTCAACGACTCATGTAGGGTGTCGCGCGAGGTAGGGACATAATCTCACCATCCGCAAGCAGTTCTCATCCTGGAATTGCCGGCTGCAGCTTTTGCAATAGTTCTCGTAGTGGGCTTGATCCTTCATGTGTTGATTCGCTGCGCCTTGCGTGTGAAACGTCTTGCCGCATGTCTCACAGGGAATCCTCGGTGTCCAGTGTCGAAGCGCGTTCATATGCTGGTTGGCTGCGTTCTGAGACAGAAATTCCCTGGTGCAAGTCTCGCATTCGAAGCGCGGTGCTCAGTGACCTGTGGCGTTCATGTGCTGATTGCAGGCACGCTGGGTGCGGAAGGTACGGGTACAGGTCTCACACTCAGGCCAGTGATCGTAGTCGTCCATGTGTTCTTCGCAGTCATCTTCGTACCGGAAGGTAGCAGAGCAGGTCTCGCATTCGTACATCTTAGGAAGATGAAATCAGTACTATAGCGGCCAACAAGAGCGAATTCGAGGCAATCAGTCGCGTAAAGAGCAAGTAGACAGCTGTCTAAAGTGTAGTATATCCTTCGAGGCCGGAAACCCTCTCAAATCTAGGTCTAGTATACGCTCCACAATCGCGTCTTCTTTATATTTAGTAAGCTTCTTACCGTTAGGCACAGCTTCTACGCATAGTACGGCACCTACGCGTCGGTCGCGTACGGTTGATTGGGGGGTAAGGTACTCGCGATAGGAAGCTCTTTCGCTGTGCGACGCGTATGTATCAATAGATTGAATAGTAAGGTCAATATACTGAGTCTTCTAGGATGATTTCATGGCGTTGTAGTGATGCATCGCGTTGGATCTTCATCCAACGCGTGTTTCGTGGGGAAAGTGGACGGCTCGGTGGTGAAACACGTCATAGAAATAAATAGATCGCTCAGGCACTTTATCTTCGACTCTGCTGTTCTATCTTCTCCATCTTAACACTGCCTCTAGGCTCTCATCCTCTATTTCTCGCCTGATTGACTCCTCTATATCCTGCATCTTCTCTTCCAATGCGTCCGAGAGCTCTGCCTTGATATCCAACAGCCTATCGTCGATTTTGCACTCAATATCCTCGCTGACCTCATCTCGCGCCTCGGACAGCCGTTCAACTGCGCCCTCCTCGTAGTGCTCCCATTGCTCTTCCAGCTGCTGCTCCAGCAAGGCCTCCAGCTCCGTCTTCAGCTCCTTCTTCACGCGCTGCGCCGCCTCTGCCACGAGGTCCGCGAGGCGCGACTGGTCGCGTTCTTGCTGCCGCTCGAGGGCGGCGACGCGCGCGGGGAGGTCGCCCTCCAGGGATGCAACGGCGTCCGCCAGCCGCGAGACTTCCAGCCGAAGCGAGGGTGGGAGCGAAGCCTTGCCCTCCTCAGCACCCCGAGCCCGCTTCCGCGAAGGCTCGCCCGCGGCGCGGCGTGACGGCGAGCTGAGCGCGAGCTCGTCGTACGACGGCGGGCTGCCCGGCGGATGCTCCGGCATGCTCGGGGGGGGGGGGGGGGGCCATGCAATCTCCGTGCCGCCCTGGCCGTGGTACAGGCTTTCCACCTCCCCGGGTATGGACCGCAGCTCCGTGGTGCGCAGCAGGCCGGCCAAGGTATCGAGCCTGGCGGCAGGGGCATCGTGGCGCGCGAGGAAGAGCGTCAGCTCGGTAGCAGCCGAGAGGGAGCGGAAGAGGTCGAGCACGCGGATCCACGGCTTGGTCTTCGACGTCAGAGCCGCGACGTAGGGCGGGCGGAATGCCGACCCGGCGCTCTTGAGCACCAGCCTGAGGGCGAGGAAGTCTGGGGTAGACTTGCACCTGACGCGTCTTGTCAACGTGTCTCGGACCAGCTGGAGCACGACGGCGTCCCATTGCACGTCCAGGCGCGACATGCTCTCCCTAGATATGAAGAGGCAGAGATGCACCTTCTCTGCAAGGCCCTCAGACCGACAGGGAGCTTCAGTTTGAACAGGGCCCGGTGGCTGGCGGCGTCGAGCAGAAGGTCCATGCTGAGGTCTTGGGGCGGGCCCGGCGGGCTACAGCCGAGATAGCGGTCGTCGTCGTCGTCAGGAGCACGCCAGCGCGCAACAACGCGCGGGTGAGAAACGGAGGCGGCCGCCATGGCGGGTCGAATGCCTGGACACGGGGGTCAGCCAGGGAAGCTGGGAGGGTGGCGCACGAAAGTAAAAGACCCGCGACGGCTTAAAGAAGCCGGCGCGAACCCCGCCCACCCAGGCTTTGGTTCTTGGTTCAGGACGAAGCAGCCTTGACTTCAGCAAAGCGCTCACGCCCGTCGGCCGGGCAGCGTGGGCAGAGGGCAGATGCGCGAACGGTGCATATGATGCACCTGCAGGCCCCGGCCCTTCCGCCAGCGCGTGCTGGAGGGTAGAAACCGGCTCGTTGGCCTGCTCGCGCGAATCCGACACCCCGGCGCCACGCAGTCCAGAGACCAGGCACAGCCACCCGCCAAAGCCGTTGTACGGACAAGTTATGGAGGGTGCTTATGAGCAGACGCACGCGATTTTGAGAGGTTGGGCGGATGCGGCGGCGGGGAGGGCGGATGTGGGTGAGGTCGATGGAAGAGCGATGGAGGGTTGAGCGGGTTGGAGGTTGGAGGTGGAAAGGTAGTCTGGGCGTCTGAGTCATCACCAACACCAAGCAACCCTCTCCCATTTGAGGAAAGCGCTGCCCGTCTTCGTATCCGGCTTTCAATCGAAAGTAATACTAACGTAGAGGATTGTATTATAAGAGTAGAGGCTACCAGCCACTAATGAGGCGTACCGGCGACGAAATGACTTCAAGCTGGACCGAATCTTAAACCCTCCCACCAAGCAGGTACAACACACCTGCAAAACACACAGCCCTCTGCCTCTCCAGTGTTACAACAGAGCCGACCGTGTTGGGTTTCAGTAGGTGTGCAAGACCATTCGGCCAACCTCCCGTCGACTGCCAGCCGACAAAAGGTACAGCAATGATCCACCTGAAGTTGGATCCAGCCCCAACAACTCTATATACAGGTAGGTCCGTAACATCCAGCTCCGAATGACTCGGCCGGGGCAGGCTTTCTATCTACATTCCATACTCCATAAAGGCCTCTATGGATTATGGATTATGGAGTAGACTTCATATAGAAGTTTATTCTATATGTGTGGAATAGAGTAAATAACGTCACATATCGCCACCCTCTTCTTGTAAAATTCCTGGCGTTGATGATCGTCATACAGCAGTAACACGCCCATCCTTATGTTGTTCCTCCGCCAAGTTAACAGGAATGCCCTGCGTGATGCCGCTTTTGATCCAGTTCTTTATAGACTCCCCCCTAAGATATATGGATTGGATTGGATTGGATTGGATTGGATTGGTCTATTCAGGCTACGATGTCTTCTGTGGAGACATAAGAGCCATCCTATGTACATTACAGTGCCTTTCATCCGTCATTGCCTTGCCTCATTTCTTAGTCTAGCTCCGTTTAGTGGTCGTGCGGCGGCTGTACCGCCCTACTAGTTCTATCCCGGCTGGATAGCCGTGCAGTCGACTTTAGAAACTGAATCACCGCCTTAACTACCCATGAATCCGGTTTCCATTGCTCCTTTGGCCCATCAACCGGTTACCCAGTCCGCCAGTCCTGCCTCCTACTCCACCCTCCAAGCATGTATGTGTTACGGCGCAGCCTCCACAGGTTGAGGAAATCAGAAGATGACCCCGCAGACCGCGGAGGAATGCGAAGTCAAGTGGGTCCGTAGTCACGTGACCCCTGCGATCAGTCAGGACCCACCCGCTCAGTTACTGAGCCAAGAGGTATAACTGAGCCACGCGCTCAACCAGAACCAGGCGCTCAGAGAATGATCGCGACTTACCCACTGAGCGAACAGATTGTATAGAATCTTCCTAGATATATAAACCACGCTCCTTAGATAGCTTTGACCTTCGTGGTCAACTTCACAATAGAATTTGGACTCTATTGGTAACACGGCCTTCGCACGCAGTGCTCAGTCACGTGTATTCTTCACTTCGTTCTCACTCGACCTCTCGTGTACCCACTCAAGGTAAACCCTACACGGCTTACCACCCTCTTAGGTGTTTGGATCCTTAGAGGCCGAGGCCCGCCGTTACACCTAGCACGTTCGCGAAATACCGACTTGATATCCGTTCCCGGCGGCCAAAGCTCGACCGTAGACACGGTAGAAGGAAAGAGGGCTCTAGAACAAACAATATCGGACCTTCTCCCACCAAGAATAAAGTTCATAGTGGTGCAATCCGTCCCTGGAATGTAGGAGAAATCCACAACATCGAGCTGCTCGGGATATGGCGGAGACAGCCGCTTGTACAGCAGCTATAGAGTGCGACGTTTGTTTTAGGGACCATTACGAATGCAGATCTCGATGGAAAGGGTGAAGAAGGCTACCGCATGCGTTTCGGCTGGTCTGCAGATATTAGCATATATGGGTTGGCGAGATGAACGACTGCAGCGCTTGCATGTCCCATTTACCGCCCATCTAGGACAGGGGTAAGCGATGGCCATTGTCCCTTCCGTAAAGTTGGTCTGTGCTCGACCGTGCCGCTGGTCAAATCACAGGAACGTAGAATTATATTGTCCCACGCGTAGTGCCGCCTTTATTCTATTGGGCTCATGACTCGTAGGTTCCTAAATGCCGAGCAAGCGCTGGTTGAAGCTGATTGAGCCGTCACGAGCTCGATAACAGGAATCAATGTGGTGCGATAAAGGAAGCTGGTCTTCGAGGACTTATTTTGTTCTGTTTACGGAGACTATAGAGGGCTATCGTGCGGGCTAAACTCAAATTGATTAGAGGCTGTTGGGACTGCTTCTCGCCGGTCATTCACAGGGGTCTTCCCTATCCTCCGCTCTGAGCGCTGCAGTAATGGGATCCCAAAAGCGTGAGGGTTGGGAATGATTAGGCTCTGGTGGGTCTAGCGGGAGAGGTAGTGGAGCTGCCATTGGATCTGCTGGCTGAGGGGGTGGCGCTATAGGCGGATCTCCTGGCCGAGACGGCGGGGTTTGTTCTGCCACATCAGGCGTCAGTGAGAAGCATCGCGATGAAATGCGATGTGAACTTACTAGATCTACGCAGTAGGACCGGCCGAAAACGCCATTCCACGACGTCCAGGTTGGCCACGATAGGATCTTTCACTAGCTCGGAATTCACATCTTGGAGAATCTGTTTTTGTACGACGATCGGTATGGCATCCCAGACAAGCGGCTTCGGCTTCGGGATTTCGGTCCAGTAATCGTCTGTGTCGAGCAGCTTGTCTATTACGTGTCCAGTCACAAACTCCGGCCCTGTGAGCGTCTCGAATAGGAGTGTAAAGAGGTCTCGTTGGCGGACTCACTAGAAATCGTTTATACTGCTTACTGTCCCACCCCATGCGATCCATAACCTCCTCGACCTTCATTTTGCTCTGGAGTTTGGTCAGGCGAGGCGCCATGACGGACCGAGCCTTGGGGTTTGAAGCAAACGACCAGCAGAGCTAGAACGGAGGGCCAGTTTCACCGCCAGCAACGGTGCGCGCGGTATCTCCGTGTGACCGAGCTGGAGGAAGTGGTATAGTGCACGTCTACGCAATCCCTGCAGTGATTTTATGATTGTGCGCCACGCTCAAGCGGGTTGACATGATGTGACTCATGCTGGGCCAAAGTGGGGTGTTCCACGAAGAGCCCGCCCGAGCGAGCGTTAGTAGCACGCTAACCCGGGGTCGGCGCGGGCCTTCGCGTTCGTCACCTTGCTTTGATTGACGCACAGATGCGGGGGTGTGGCGAGTTAGCTAAGCTTATCGAGGACACGTAGCCGCACAAAGTGGGTCTGAGCAATGGTGGCACGATATCCCACTCGTGGGGGTAACATGCTGATTGGCTGAGACGTGTCGCCATTTCCTTCAAGTCCCTCTTTCCCGTCGGGTTCGTATGGAGCACGGATACCGTCATGCGCGCAGGGCTCGGCTCAGCTTCTCGGATAGTGCAGCAGGGTACCCTTGCACCCGCAGAGAGACAGACTTTGCGTGGTCTGGCAGTGGGTGCGGCACAGCACAAGTCCGCGGCATCGCTACAATCTTCTGCATCGTGCGAAAATGGAGAATATGCGGCCTTGTGATAGGGTAGCGTTGCGTCCGTCCCCGCCGCTCTCCGTTAGACTTCGGCTGCTTGACAATCAAGACGCCCGCGTGTGTTGGAAATAAGGCGGCCTAGCCGTTCTTAGAACAAGGCCCGGCGTGCAGTCAAGCGTATAATGCCGAGAAGAACCCGAAGGGATTTGCGGTAAGACAGCCTGCATCTAGTACTTGTGTAGCTCCACACTTTCTCGCCTCGGCCTTCCGAAAGAAACGGTCCTCGAATGGTATGCGGGCACGGTAAGACCGCGAAATACAATGATACTTCATCCAAATCACCGTGGAGAAGACTGGTGTGCAGAATTGTCGGCGCGTCGCGGTCAAGCTCAGACATGGGAAAGGAAGTGGGAGGGCGGAACAAACCCTACTACTTTTTCGTCCCACGCTGTTAAAGCCATCTTGATGGCAGGAACCATGATTCATGGCACACACGTCTTGTCCACTTCCCATCTGCAAAGCAGAAGCTATGCAAGAACGGAGGTTTCCGTGAACGGACGGCCTACCCTGTCGGTCACAAACGAATCCCACCTGAACCTTTGCGAAATAGTGCCATTGAGCAGCGCGCTACGGGTGGAATACGTATGATAAGCAAAAGAGTGGCGCCGCCGGCTAAGTGCCGCTAGAATTGCTCAGATCATTTAAGGAGGATCACTCTGCTGCCAGTGTAAGAAGACCGCACTATCAGATCCAAGCATTACGCCTCTGTACGTGAGTGACAAGGCTTTCCGGTGGTGAACCAACTGGCCATTACTTACTCGTAGCCATCCAAAATTAGAAATCGCCATGATTCTCATCATCAACGAACCGGGTGATCAAGGACGCGGTAGCTACGACACGACGGGAACCCCGGCACCAACTCACCCCCCACCGCCGAAACAGTCACCGCGGCGCTTCACATGTGCCCGTAGACTCTGGTTGAGTCGGGGAGAGTGTCCCATGTGACTCCTACGTACTTCCTCTCCGCCATCGCTTCTCCAGCCCTCCATCATGACTGCCAATACATTTTCCTCTTGCTTAGAACTGTCGGGATCGGATACGTCAAACAGGTAGCGATAGAGGCACTATAATCTTATATCAATAATCTTCTTGTTACGGACCTACCTGTATATAGAGTTGTTGGGGCACGATCAACCACCAGGCTGATCATTGCTGAACCTTTTGTCGACTGGTCGTGGACGGGAGGTTGGCCGAATAGTCTTACGCGCCGACTGAAACCCAGCACGGTCGGATCCGTCGTAACACTTCTCTTCTGGCCCGTCTTGGTCCTTGCTGTGCCGCATTATTATCCGTTAGCTCAGTTTCTCGGCTGGATGATCCCTTCTTCCTGCCCTGATCACTCCCGCGTTAGATGATGATTGGGCCCGCTTCTACTGAGCACGCGCCTGATCTGCAGGTGACCCGCCTAAGCATGACTCTGGCAGGCCAGACCTGTCGGGGAGTTGTTTGGTATCCTCCTTGGCTGCAGCACCCTGTAAGCCACGCAATCGAGCACTTTGGGGGGGGGGGGGGGGGGGGGGGGGTGGAGT
>JAJVDC010000358.1:0-16301 GCA_021436925.1 Neofusicoccum ribis
AGGAGGACCATTAGGAAAACGGCTAGGAGAACTGAGCTGGAAACTGAGAAGGGTGACACCAGTAATTGAATGAAGGGCTGCCACAGCAGCTACTACCGGTAAACAGGAAAAACGGAATAAGTAGAGGAAGACACACCTAAATAGAGAGGAGGGGTTTTTGCCTGGCGAATAAGGTTTTCCCCCTCGTGTAAAATAATTGCAGATAGCCTGCCCCGCATGGACCCGCAAGGGAGCTATATCGGGAAGAAATGAATTTATCTATCTATCTATCTTTACCGTGCGCCAACAGCTAGGCAAGTAGCCTTGTAGTAGTGACTCGTTGAAGAGTTGAAAGACGTGATTGTCTACTACCGGCCAGAGCTCTCGCCAGACCACTGCTGGGATCCCATCTACGCCAGGCGCCTTGAATGGGCTGGCCCGGAAGATTGCCTCTTTCACCTCCTCCATTGTCAGTGGGGCGTGCCTGAACTGGTCACCAAGGGCTTACCGCGCCCCACTCGGTGTATATTGTTGTACTAGGGGGAGCTCTAGGAAGAAGTTCTCAATAAGGGCCTTTGATATTGTCTCGTTAGACTCTGCGCAGCCATTCTGATGGTTAATTCGTGTAATCGGAGCGAAGTTTTTACTTTCGATACTGGAGAGATATCTGGCTGCTCTTAGCTGCTTCTTTTACTTGTTGCTCTAGCCAGTTATTCCGCCGTCCCCACCTTCGGAGGACTCTTGCCTGGTTCCTAAAGTATATAAATAACCTCCGTAGCTGGGTGAGGTCCGCCGTCCGCCATTTCTTAACGTACGGTGACGGTTTAACTTTAGGCACGCAGCTCTGTAGTAACGCGGTGATGATTCTAGTTAGGTAGTCGGCGGAGCCCTCGACATCCCTAGGGTCCGGGGAGGGACCCTCGGCTAGTCTCCTCCCTACGTCGGCCCTAACTACCTCCCAGTTCGTACTCCGGAAGGCGTATTGAGTTTCTGGTGCCTGGCCAGGTGTGTTGATTTGGAAGTGTGCTTCAATCGCTTGGTGATCGGGTCCGTATACTGTGCTAGAGAGACGGCAGGCGCTTACGTCCTCCGCTAGCCGCGGTGACGCGAGAATAAGGTCGATTGTAGAGCTATATCCGGCTGACTCGTAGGTAGTTGTGCCTCGGGGAAGCAGACTTTGGAGGTGAAGGTCCTCCATAAAGTCAATTATTGGCGCTGCTTCTCCGCTGCGTGCGGAGCCTTGTACTAAATCACCTCCCCAGAGCTGGTCGTGCCTATTGAAATCCCCACAGATCAGGATCTCCAACACTCCGTTAGTCTGAGCCCCAGACTGCGTAACTGCTGCCTGGAGCTTCTCGAGTATAGTTGCAAGCTCGTGGTCGGCTAGGCTCTCCTTTTTCGCGACGTAGACCGACGCTATAAGAATGGTTCTATCTTGCAGTGTAACAACTGCAGCTGTGATATCGGGCGAGGGTATCGAGATCTGACGGGCTGAGATGCCTTTGTGTATCCACATCATTGAGCGGAAGGGAAACCGGCCTTACCGGGACTTCGTTGGTAGTAATTGGGTCCAGTAGGGATACGAGGTGACTATGTACTTGCGTGAGCCCGTGAAGAGGTCACGTGCCAAGATTACCTGAGGCCAGTCCTGAGCCATGGCACCTATCATTCCAGCTGTTCAGCGTCCGGCACTCCATCAGAGACGCGTGCCAGGTATAATATCTGGTGAATGCGACTGCGGGCGTGGGCTGCAAACCATTAGCCACATGCTGTACATGTGCAGCAATTTCGACAAGCTGAGATTCAGCTTCCGTATGCCGGATGAGAGAGGGCGGAGACGCTGGACGACGGATCTGAGGAAGCTACTAAGCCAGCGCAGTACCACCATAGCAGCAGCAAAGTTCATAGTGGCAACCAAGCTCCCTGGACAATTTGGAGCGACATCGCACTCACAGCACGAAGCTTGACACTGGAGGAAGACCGGATAGTTTGCGGAGGCACCTGGCGCTGCGGGAAGCTGCAGTGCCAAGAGACATGTACGTAGGCGCATACAAAATAGATAGAGAGCAGGCCAAGCTCCACGGGATCGGGAAGAGGTCTTGCTGTTTGAAAGGACGGTGGGGTAGTTAAAAAAGTACGGACAGGGTCGGACTTCATCTTCCTACGATACATCAATACCGACCGGTCGCCGGTGTAGACGCGAGAGCAGCTGCCATCCCGGCTCGAAACCCGGCCCGCTCACTCGTCCAGGCTGACCTCCCTTCCAAAAGCAATGAAAGCCAGCGCGCAGCACTTGGCCTTCTGCTCGAAGAAGGCTTCAACGTCGCTTCTTTCAACCGCATACATCAGCCCCACCTTCGCTGCCGAGCAGTGCCAGAACAGATGCCTCAACTCGTCTGTTAGCAGCGTCGTCGCGTTCCGGCACACGCGGCGCTCGAGCCACTCCAAGAGCCGCGTCGCGTCGGCCTCCAGATCCGCCGGGCGGAAGCGGTGTGCAACCAGCATGGATGCGGATCGTTTGAGGAAGGCCTTCTGCACCGCCACCTTGGCGGCATCGAAGCGGACGACGATTAAGCGGCTTGCGAGGAAGCCGAGGTTGAGGAGCTGGTCGCGGAAGACGTCATGCGCGAACTGGTCGTAATTCCACATCTTAAGGATCAGCTCTTGCAGCTCGATGTCGAGGCAAGGTGCTGCGAGCGGCGTATAGTCGGGGTTATCCGTCTTGGAGACGTGGGCTCTGCGGCGGCGTAATGATGATCGGATTGCCTCTTTCATTTCTGTTAACTGCGAACCCCATTGCAGCCCTGCTGCAGGGATGTTGATGGCGGATGTTGACGATGAGACAGAGTCTCTCTCGGTGGGAGTACCTGGTTCTATGTCTTCCATCAATTTTCTAGCTTTAGGGGAACGATACGGGCCCTCTTCTGGCCTTTCCGTTGCCTTGCGTTTTTCGCGAGCGAAAGGGCCGGTGTCCTTGAACACACAATCTGAATCGAACGGCGGCGGTGTGTTCGCCCAGATGAGCTGCGTTTCCGCCGATGAAGATGGTTCCTCTGGCTGCTCTACGCGTTCAGCGAATGCCGACGTCGGCGGCCTGGGTGCAACGTCATTGTACGGCGGAGGCTCGAGATCAAGGCACGGATTCCAAGTCAGGTTGTTGTCATTCGCGCTTTGCTTGTAGGGATATTGGTCCCAGTTGTTCTTAGCGCCTTTGCAGCCTTTGTACATGTTCTTCCAGTCAAGCTTGGGTGTGGTCAGTCTGCCTTCCCGAGTGTTGGTGGAGATGTTGCGAAAGACGTCAACGAGCGAGGTGTCGGAGAAGTAGGCGTCTATAGCCGTGCTGGTCGATAGATCCCGCCATTGTAACAGCAATCGACATTGCAGCAGTTCTAGTGTCTCCAGCGGCTGTGGCAGAGCGGGCATGACGGCGAATGCAGACCTTCCGAGCTTGAAAGCGATTTAAAGGACCTTGTCGGTAGGTTTAAGGCCATCATTTAGCAGGTGCTCTGTCCCGACGTGTGGAATGCTGCCAGCATCGACGAAGCTAGTCTCGAGCTGCAGGTCCTCGACGGGGAGGACAAGATACACATCTCTTGGAAATTTCCAATTGGGGCGTGTGAAGGGTACGTTGAGATAGATGAGGTACTCTTTATCGTTCTCCATATCGCAGCAGATGAACAAGCTAACGTTGATCTTTGATTCTTTATGCCCACCAGAAAAGCGCCCAACGTGCTGCACTTGCCCAGATTTCTGATACGCAACAAGGGCGGGATGCGCCAGAACCCGATTCAGCGTGCCTCCAACGATCCTCGGTAAGAAACCCGCCATGTTGATATTTGCCGGCTAATTTGGATCGTAGGTCGTTTCGAATGGTGAGATACTACCTGCGCAGTGGTCAGCAATACTCCGGTGTTGAGCACAACGCACGCAATAACACACCGTCCAAAGCTGTTGAAGACGTCTTTCCAGGCCTGCTAGATTAGTAGTTAGGCTCGGCGATCGCAAAAAGGTGAGCCGGGCGGCGACGTGGGGGAGGTGAGACGAAGGAAAGGGAGACGAAGGAAAGGGACGAAGAAGGGCACGAAGAGGGGGACGAATTGCTGCCAGGTCCGCTACCGGAAACGCGAAGAGCCCACACGGCAACGTGGCCGATGGGCCGATCACGCCCTCGCCTATGCGAAAAGCCGACACAATGGCGGACTAGCCGATCACGATGCCGATAAAACAGTAAGGCCAAGTGGCCCGACCGACCGGAGCGAAAGGCAGGCACCCCCAGGGTCAGTGATCACAAGCAGCCGAGCCGGGCGGCGACCTCAACGAGCGAGCGGGAACGAGGAAATGAAGGCGCGGAGATGGATAATAGCGTTGTGGGTGGGGTGAACGGGGTAATGCGAAGCGATGAAGTAGGTGTGGAGAGGAAAGAAGAGCGCGACCGGTGGGGTTTTGACCACCTGGGCCGTACAGGCCCGGGATTTGGTTTATCCGATACACATCTGGTCTTGGCAATTTCAACACCGAAATCGAGTGCAAGTCTACCTAAGACCTAACGTGTTTCACCAGTGAGCTGCGCACCCTACCAAACCCATAACGCGTCTTCGTACAAATATTGCACCAACATTTATGCATCTATACAAGCGCATCCTACACAGGACAGATCCTGCAGAAGACCTCCCCTCTTGATCTAAATCGACCAATCCTAACACACGAACCTCGAATCCATCGCGTAGACCTAGAATGTCAGCGGACGAAGACGATGGGGGCGGTTATACTACCGTCGGCGCATCGCGTCGCGCTACGCGTCGAAGGACCTGACAAATCGATTATCGCGCCCTCCATACCGGCAAACCAACGAGACAGCGTAGGGCTCGCGCGACTTCCGCATCCGACCTGCCTAGCAACTCGACTCTAGACGACGTGATTGGCCTACTTAATATCATCGTCACGTAGAACGACCGGCTTACCGAGCGCAACAAAGAGCTCGCGGAGCAGGTGGCTAGGAACGAAGACGAGATTAGGCGCCTACGTAGCGTGCTCGAAACATTTAAGAAAATACAGGCCAAGATAGAAGAGCGTATAGGGAAGATAGAGAAGTAGATTACCGCGCTAGTGGAGTCAACGCGTAGGAATCTAAGCTCACAGTCCTAGATCAACGCCACGTATATAAATGTGCTCTAATAACCGCCGATACCTACGAATAGCAGTCCATCATCCACCACCGTTGTCCCACTACGCGCAAACCATGCGACCGCATCTACGACTCGAACGATGCTACCCGTAATAGAGCTTGATCTTACGTATACCAACGTCGATAATATAAGTCCTAGGGATATCCGCGTACGTCTATAGACGGTACTAGGGAGTTAGGAGGCCATAAAGGAAGTTAGGTGCTATAGCATTACGAAGAACCCGAGCGATGTAGCTAAGGTGCGCGCTTTCTTCCGGACGGAAGAGGACGAAGGGCTCGTTAGGTTGAACCTTGGATGGCTGGAGATGGCCTTCTAGGGAGCGAGGATTCGGGGTCGGCAGTGGCACCTGGTTAAAGTAGACAACGTTAACAAGTTGGTAGTTCTAAACGATGACCGTACTATAGTGCGCGCCGGTGTAGGCCAGATAATCGGCGCTAAGAACGACGTCGAAGTAGTACAAGTCTGCTGGCTAAGCGAGCTAAGCGGCTACCTCTACGGGTCGGTGGTGGTCTACCTTACGAAGAAGAGCGAGGCGGACGCACTTCTAGCTAGGAGGGTAATCGATATAGGCGGAGAGGCGGTGTATACTAACGTGTTTAAGCACTATCCGCGGCCAAGATACTACTTTAAGTACTAGAGCTACTACCACCTAGAGGGCCGCTACTAAGGGGAAGAAAGATACGTAAAGTACGCGGGCGTCGGCTATAGAGAAGATGGCTATTCATCAACGATAGTAAAGTACGCCGCTTATAACGGTCCGTATAGGGCTAACGATAGAGGCTATCTAGAGTACGACAAGCTCTTACGCGAAATACTCTACTAACGGAATAAGTAGACCACTTAAAGTGATTTACGCGAACCTAGAAAAGAGTAGGATAGCGTAGTATAGCCTGCTAAACGACGAAGACCTTAGCGATTTTAGCCTTATTTTTATTTCGGAGCCAAGCTGCTTTTATAAGCCTAGCGGCGAGACCGTAGTAGTACCTATCACTTATTTATATTAGAAGTAACTAGTACCGACGATATCGCGGCACGGCCGCTATCCCGTCTATTTAATATTGTGGATCCGTTAAGACACGTAAGCTAGACAGATCGTAGTACCCTCTACCAATATTATAGCTACAATTATTACGCTATAAGACCAGGTGGTCTTCGTAGTAGCCGTGTACGTCGCTAATAAGGAGAGCGCGGCTGATCTAGAACTCACTAGCACACTTAAGCACCTACGAACGGCAATTATAGAGATAGGAAGCTAAACTAACGGGATATTAGAGCTCCTCATCTACGGCGACTTTAATAGACACGACTAGCTATAGGGAGGTAATCTAGTATATAGCTCGCCACGTAGCGGAGAAGGCGCGCTAATAATCGACTTTATAGAGGACTTCTACCTACAAAGCCTACTACCTCGAGGTACGGTTACGTACGAGTTGGCCGGATATAGCTCTATAATCGATCTTGTCCTAGCGTCGGCCCGACTAACGGAAGATATGAGCGATTACGGGCCGGCCAGCACGGTATATAGGCATGATCATTTGGCCATCGAGGCCCATTTTGAGGCTAACGTGCCTCACCAGGAACTAGAAGCGTAGTATACGTTCCGTAGCGCCAACTAGGAGGCCGTTAGAAGCGGGATGAGAAAGAAGCTTATTGAGGAGCCACCTCTCGATGCCTAAGATATCGAAGGCTTGACCAACTACCTCTCCGGAATAGTATCGGTAGCCATCTAGCGCTATATTCCCAAAGTGTTGAAAATTGGCGCGGTGTAGAATGTAGTACGATTCTTGGCATGCCGTGTGAGGGGAGGCAGGAGAGGTGCCCGACTTATCCTCAAACTCGGCGCTATACCTAATCTTGCAACTAACGTACACGTGATTTCCAACACAAAGCAAGACCGTCACCGTACGTGAAGAAGTGGTGGACGGCGGACCTTAGTTAGCTACGGAGGTCGTTTACCTACTTTAGAAACCAAGCGAGAGGACGGCGAAGGTGGGGAGAGCCGGATACCTGGTTGGAAGCACAGGTAAGAGAAGCGGCGAAGAGACTCCACGATACGATGAGGCGCCAGAGGCGGAGGTGTTGGAAAGCCTTTCTGGCGGAGCCGACCAACATCTGGAAAGCGGCCAAGTACCTTAACGAGCCGGGAAGCAGTAGCTTCGCTCATATTGCACGTCTTCAGCACCAGGAGGGCTACGCGGAGTCCAGCGAGGAGATCTCGGAGACGCTGATCAGGAACTTCTTCCCGGAGCTCCCTGAAGTACGGGGGGACGCACAGGCCGAGGCGGTTGTAAAGGAACTCGATGCTGCTACAGAGAGGTCGCACGAAGTGCGAGAATCTACGTACAAACGAGCGTTATGAAGTTGCAAAACGCGTGACGTCACTGCATCACGCTGTTGCCTGCGCGCCTTAACACCACCCTCCTGGCCAAACTATTACAGCGGTCTAGGACGTTGGTGAGCAGCTCGAACACGCACCAATAACAATAGAAGAAGTAAAGGAGGCCGTCTTCCGGGCTAGTCCATTCAAAGCACCGGGAGCAGACGGAATTCCGGCAGTCGTGTGGCGCGAGCTTTGGCCGGTGATTGGCAAGCATATCTTCCAGCTGTTCAACGAATCGCTACTACAAGGCCGTCTACCTAGCCGTTGGAGCATCGCGAGAATCATTCCGCTACGTAAGGTAGGAAAGCCAGCAGATGCGCCGCAAGGATATAGGCCAATCTCGCTATTGGCGACGCTAGGAAAAGCGCTAGAGTCAGTGGTGGCAGAGAGGATCTCTGCTCTGGCGGAGGAGCACTCTCTACTACCTAAGAACCACTTTGTTGGCAGAAAGCAACGGTCCACAGTACAGGCACTAACCGTACTCCAGCAACGCATCTATGATACGTGGCGCGAAGGCAAGGTTCTCTCGCTCCTATCGTTCGACGTTTAAGGAGCCTACAACGGTATTGCCCGAGACGTGCTTGTCCAGCGGCTCCGACAAAGAAGGATCCCGGAAGTGCTGGTCAAATGGGTAGAAGCATTCTGCTCTAGTAGGAGCGCCTCGATGGTGGTGAACGGCAAGACGTCCGGGGCTATAGACCTACCGCAGGCAGGACTTCCGCAGGGATCGCCTCTTTCACCGATACTATTCCTTTTCTTCAACGCCAACTTGGTTCAATCCGTAACCAACAAGAACAAAGGAGCCATCGCGTTTATTGACGACTACAGCGTCTGGGTGACCGTCTCGTCTACGAGCGAGAACGTGGCAAAGCTCTAAAGAACGGTGGTGGCTCGAGCCGAAGAGTGGGAAGCGACGAGCGGCGCGACGTTCGAAGTAGGGAATACAATGCTTATCCACTTTACGCGGAACGAGCAGAAGCGGTCTGACCAGCCGATAGTAGTTAAGGGAAGAGAGGTGCACTCAAAGACAGAAGTAAAGATTCTGGGTGTTGTCTTCGACCAGGAACTCCGGTTTAAGGCCCACGCCGGGAGGATCGTAAAGAGGGGTGTTCAGGCAGCCCTAGCGCTGAAGCGACTACAGGGCCTCCGGCCGAGCAGCGTGCGCCAGCTTTTCTCCGCCACAGTAGCCCCGGCGGTGGATAATGCGGCTCCAGTGTGGGCGCCGGCCATGACTGCACCACTGCTAAAATCGCTCGAGACAGTGCAGAGAATTGCGGGCAGAGCAATCACCGGAGCATTCAGGACGGTGGCGCTGCCTATCCTCGAAGCCGAAGCAGCGATACGACCTGCCAAAATCCGCCTCGACCAGCAGCTACTTCGATTCTAGGTCAGCTGCCACACGCTGCGCAGAAACACCCGTTCTGGAAGCTGAAGCGTGCGATCGACCCGGCCAATAAGAGGTTCGTATCCCCGCTGCAGCGGTTAATGCTGATGGCTAGAGATATCGACGTCGAGCACCTCGAAACGATCTATCCGTTTGTAAGAATGCCGTGGGCCGATAGGCCGATCGTTCAGATTCAGTCTCTAGAAGCGGCAAAGCTCCGAGCCAGCTCTCCTCTAGAATCAGAGGTCGCCATCTTTACAGGTAGCGCGCAAAGAAACGGCAAGCTTAGTACCGGCGTCTTTTGCGTGGATAGTAGGGGCACGACCATCGTCGCTCACTCATGCCCGGTCGGCAAAGCTGAGTCGGTAGACGGATTATTTGTAGAGCTCCACGCAGTCCGCCAAGCAGTAGAGCTGATACATGGCACGTGGTCGACCGCGATCTACAGCAACAGCAAGACAGCCCTCCATCTCCTCCGCAAGCCTCGACAAATGCCGCGCCAGGAAGTTGTGAGAAACGTTCTCCACTTGTTAGACCAGATCAGATGCAATAAGGGGCCGCCCGTCGAGTTCAGATGGATGCCGGCGCACAAAGGGATTATAGGGAACGAGAAGGCGCAGAGCCTGGCACTACAAGCCATAGAGAGTAACCGGGAGCCTCCTTCAAGCAGACTACTACGGTCATCAGCCAGGGCCCGGTGCAAGGAAGTCACCTCGAGACAGTGGAGGAAAACATTCGAAGCGTCCAAGGTCGGCGAGTCGATCCGCAAGCTTGACCGCGCGTTAGCGCACTTTCACACTAAGAAGCTCTATGACCAGCTAAACCACAAGTAGGCAGCAGTAATCGCACAGTTGAGAACCTCGAAAGCGAGCCTGAATGAACCATTATACAAAATCAAGCGAGCAGATTTACCCTTGTGTGGGTGTGGAGCAGAAGAAGAAACAGTCAAGCACTTCCTGCTCGAATATCCACACTAGATGGATCTCCGTGCGAGATTATAGATCGACCTAGGAAGTAGGTTCGGAGATATCGCGTTCATGCTAGGCGGATGGTCGGGCACGAGAAAGCCCGACGGTAGGTATACAGATGGGCTGCCGGAGAAGTGGCGGGCAGACATGCGCGCAGTCAAAGCAACGGTAGTATTTGCTCTGGCCACGGGAAGACTGATCGTATCTAAAGACTGAGAGCTTAATTCTTCTTAAAGCAAATTAGTCCCTTCTCCAACCAGCCGTCACGCCGCTACAGGGACTAACAGCACTCGGGAGGTAGTCTCGAAGGGGATGGTATGAGGGGTGCAGGCAGGATAGCTCTACTTTTACATTTCCTTCGGTCTGTCCTTGCGTTTCGTTCAGTGTTATCTGGTGCTTTTGTTCGTCTATTCTCAGATTGCTGAACAGGAGGGGGAATGGTTACTGTGAAACGGTGCGAGAAAGAGGACGCCGCTTGTCTTGTCATTATTGCTACTGAGGTCTGCTATATACGTGTAATGATCGGATTTACGGAAATACGCATGAACTGGGCATATGAGGTGTGTAGGGGTAGGTGATGGTGTAGCGAGAAAAGCAAAGAAGGGACGCGTGTATAAGCAAAAGCAAATAAAGCACGTGATTTGCGGGCCAATGTGGTTGACAGTTACAATGTACTGGGCTTTGAATGAACCGGGATCCCAATGTAGCTTAGCTTAGAATAGCGCTCATTGTCCCTATGGTCTACTAAGGCCGACGGGGTGTATGAATCATCATCATCATCATCATCAAGAGAGGGTGCCTCCCCTACCCCTCTCCCCTCTTCGCCAAGAATCCACTCATTTGACTACCATCATTAATTTTCCAACATTTTCTAATAGCTAGCATCACTTGTAAGCATAAGAGAATGAATTAATAGTTAGCCGTACTTAGTAGTGTTCAAGAGCCTGTCATCAACACTAGATAAGGAATGAGGAAACAAACATGGCCAACTTATAGGAACAAAATTCGCAGTGGCATTAAGTCGAGTAATACTGATCCAGGCTCCTATCTGCCTCCATTTACGTCCCACGTCATTTTTTCTTATGTCCCTTTAAGTATACTTTCTAGCAAGCGTGATTGCAGTACCGCACCTTCCTATACCGCTGACATAATTTCAGCCCCTACTTCACCTGCCCGCATATAGCGCAAGCATGCTCTGCTTTGCTAGAAAGGCTCATCGAACTGACATCAGCGGCGAGTGCCTCCAATCCTATAGCTGAAGACCTCACATCCTCGTCGTATCGGACTACAAACAGCACCGGAATGGCGATGCGGGTAGTTGGTTGCGATACTGGCTGTAAGGATCCGAGGCCCGGGATCTTTAAAGCATGGCTCCCTCACCGCAAGAGTAGAGGGGGTTTGTACCGTGCAGGAGGGAAACGGGGGCGCAGCCGTGGGACTTTGTCAGATTATTTTACTACCTCAGATGTCACTCATTTCTCGAATCTTCTCACGGAAACATGGAAGGCATCAATCATGCCCATCTTAAGCCTAATTAGGTCTATCCTAACAACAGCGCAATCTCTAAAGGAAAGCCTTCAAATCACCTTCTCCCTCCAATAGATACCCAGCCACACCGTAATTCGAGGAAACGAAGAAGCAGACAAGCTGGCCAAAGCTGCAACTACACGCCTCAGGGAACACGACCACCAACCGCTAGCACATCTCCAGGTCCAGGCGGCTAAGGAAAAGGCATATAGACAATGGGCAGCACAGTAGGATAACTCAGAGAAAGGCTAGCACCTCCGCAACATCGACACAGCACAGCCAGGACCACACGTCCGTCACCTATATGACAAGCTCCCACGGAACCAAGCCGGCCTTCTTGCCAAACTACGCACCGGCCACTGCTGGCTCAACCAACACCGTATGCGGATGGGCCGGATAGACAACGATAAGTGCGAATGTGGAGAAGCCGAATCAGTCTCTCATATCCTACTCGAATTCCCGTTGCTACAACAAGGCCGACAAAAGATATACGAAGACAGTGGACTTGAGAAGAACAGCGTATCAGCTTTATTGGGCGGAAAACCTCCAAGAAAGCCAGATCCAAGACAAGGAAAAGAGAAGAAATGGAAGATATCTGGTAAATAGCTACAGGCCGTGCTAAGCTTTACAAAAGAAACAAACCGGTTTATAAACAGAGATGAAGCTACGGAGTAGAGAGCTCCCTACAAACAACCCCTTCTACCTACTATCTGCCCTCCCTATCCATCCTTCTATCCTCCCAATTTGTTACACACCAATGTACTACTAGAGAAACACTTTGTATAGTCTGTAGCCTGCATATCGCTCAGGGCGACGGGTCAGGGTAAACGAATTCAACTCAACTCAACTCATGCCCAACTTCCTCGGATCAACACTTCCTCGGATCAATACTTCCTCGGATCAATACTTCCTCGGATCAATACTTCCTCGGATCTCTACACTTCCTCGGTTATGCTATGCTGTCATTCATGTATATAAGCAGACCTACTCACCTGTCCCTCAAGAGACAGGCAGAATCTACTCTCTTTTCTGACCTCACAACTCTTCACCGCAAAATCTGACACTATACCAGACAGTGCCTACTTCTCCAGCTTGTTTAACAATTCTACCAACTACTGCGGAGCCCCTGTTGGTACAGTATAGTCCGAGAGAGTTCTAGAAAAATGATTACAAAGGCCTAGCCGTATCCGTTCTTGATGTGTACTTTTCTGCTCTCTTTCAACCGGCCCACCACGAGGGGGCACAGACGAATATCAGAGCAGGGCCAAACGGGCAGCCAAGTCATTTCCTTATTCCACTCCAGTCCTGCTGAACATCTAGCTGATGCTTAGCATCGACGAAATTAGGCTGCCCTGCTCTTGAGCTATCATCATTTGTCGCATTGCCGTGCTGTCCTGACCACCTGGTCCGTTCCCACAGATCTGCTCTCCCAGCATTCGCATCTGCATCTCCATCTTGGAATCGCCATAATGCTCATTGATGTCTCCTTTTTCAGGGCCAAACCGCAGCGAATACCAGCCCTCAGGGTCATTCATGCTAAGCGCAACGCACGCAGCGCTCTTCTCGGAGGACCACCATGGCGGTAGTAAACCCTGTCTACTCTCGGCGAGATGAAGAAACCGGTAAAAGGCGGATAGACTATCAGATTGGCCTGCGTAGATGGAGCCCTTGGTTTTGATGGCGGAGAACTTGTAGTCATCGTTTAGGCGTAGCCGGAAGGTATCGATAAGCAAATTGTAAACGTCGTCTTCCGGGCGATCGTGCAGCCAGATACGCGCCTCCAACTTGTGAAAGGGATGCGTAATAGCGGTAGTGAGGTTTTTGAAGGAAGTAGCAGTAGAAGGAGATGAAGAGGTTCTGCTGGATTCAGAAGTGCAGGTGGTAGTGGCATTGACTCCACAGGTCCTTTTGTGCGTCTTCCAGTGAGCCTTCTGACAATCGCGCGAGCAGTAACGCTCAGAAGAACATCTCGCACAGACTTTGAGGCCAGGCTCGGCCTTGCCGCAATTTCTGCACGAATGTACCATCGTTAAGGGAGAATATGAGAGGATCGTTGTATAAAGATTTTAGAGTGCTGTTGTTAGGATTGTAGCACCGTCACTTCTCGCGGGGATAGTCGCATGCAGTCTTATCACAAAATATTTGTCACATTTTCTCCGAGCCCATTCATGTCCGACACAGAAAAAAAACAGGTGGTACCTTGGTGCTTTCCAGCAAGATCAGCTCTTACTCAAGCAAGATCTCTTCATTCAACCGCTCGCCAGAAAAGCTTTCTACGCTTAAGCTAGAGTCCAGTACGTTTTACATGGTTTGGGCACACTTAGCGCCATATTCCATTCCTAGGGGATTCTCTTTTAGTCGCAACAAAGCTGACAAATTTAAAAGAGAATGCATCCGGATTTCCTATCAGGTAGCTATAAGCTCTACAAGGAAGATACAAACACCATTGCTTCCTGGCTCAAGACTACGGCAGAGGCCTACGGGTACTGTATTGACTCCTCCCTTCCTTCTCCGACCGTGGCAAATTCAGAGCAGGAAAAGAGTAGCAAGAAGAGAAAGAAGGGAAAGAAAAGAAAGAATAAGCGATCCCGTTAAGAAGCGCAAGCCGCTCAAACAAAGGCAGAGGCCAAGCCCGACACATCCAGATCACCGAACATCATTCAGCGCAAAGACTTCATCCCGCTTGCGGAATTTGTTTCCTCATCTTCTTAATGGCATGGGACGGTTCCACATGCCGTCGCTGTTGCCCTCGATCGATGTACTGTACTTCGCAAAGCGGTTGGAGAGTTCATCAGAAGTCCGGTTGGAAGCAGAGTACATGGTGACAACTCCGACCGAGGACATACATACTTTATAGACGTGATCGAACGAGTTAAACAAATACTCCGGCCACGCCTACCCAAGCTCTCCTCAAACAACCAATCCACATCTCTAGAACTATTAGCCGACTCCTTGGACGGATTTGTGCTCGAAGAACCTCGGTTAGACTCTATCAGCGAATCCGGCGACCTAAACGTCAGCTTCGAGGATATGAAGATTGAAGATTTAGAAGAGTACTTTGTTGCATTCTACCTCCTTCTATCAGATTTTCGGAAGCTCAGAAAGGCTATCTCAAGCATGTGGACTGGGTATAAAGGTGGAAAATATGGCTTGCCTGCTGTTTCTGTAGCCACGGATACGGCCATCAGCTTTGCACGGTGCCTGGAGTAAGATATCTCGCGAGTTTGGGACAGTCATGTCGGGGTTTCCCGGCTTCTGGAGGCCTACTACGTTTGTTTGTGCTCAATGCAAAACGAGAGCGTGGACCATCGCGAGCGACCTGAGGACGATATGAATTTCAGGACTTATAATGCAGCTGAGTCAGTCATGTGGCCAACTTATCAGATTCTGGAGTCCTTCGTCGATCTTATCGAGCCAGGCATGATACCGATCTACAAAACAGGAAGCGATTCCAAATACACACCCTCCTCGAGAACCAGAAATGCCAGCCCGAGGGAGAAATACCTTAACGATAAAACATTCCTGTTGTAAATACTTCCCGAGTTCGTGATTCTTTGTGAAGGAACGGATGAAGACGGCGCTCCAGCCGAGGACGAGCTGATTCGAGGCCTGCGAACCGCATTCAAAACCCACCTGATGGAATTCGCGCTTGATCGGTCGGAAGCGATGAATGAATGGCTTGATTACTTGGTTGCTGAGGCGCTTGTGGTCTTGATCCCCAAGACGTCTCAGAATGAATGACTAAGCTAATATACTATCCAATAACAGATAACGGAGGTGATTGAGCTCATTTTCCATCACCACCAAATACCATTGTGGACCGCTCTCGCAGTTCAAGTTCTGCTCGACATTCATGAAGTACTGGAGGAAGATGTAGCCCAAGGCATCAATTACCTGCATGAGATTTCGGTTCAAGTGTACGGCTCAATCGAGGAACACTTCGAGTTTCACAAGGCTCTTACAATCGAAAACTGGCCAAAAATCAACGACCGAAACCTCGGGAGTATCCAAGGTCGAATCCAAGATTGGGTCTGGACCGATCCTATGCAAGAAGCCCGCCAGCGGCTTAGACGTCCGATACCTGAAAAGCACTATTTAATGAAGAATCATCCGGTTTTCTGTGGGCTATTCGCCCATAGCCTACAGGTTCTCTTCCAAGAGGCTGGAATCATGGTGGCGAACGCGTGGGGTTCAATTCTCTATACTTGCCATCTGTACAACGCTGTTTCCCAGGTCGCTTTCCTCCAAAAGCCCTGGAAGGACATGGAAATCCTGTTGAACATCCAGAATTTTTCTGACCTTTTCGACGGAGAAAGGCCAGAAACAGTGGAAGCTATGCTAGAGAAATACCTTCTCAGTATGGGAGCATCAAAGTCGTCTGTCCAGAGCTGCCATAGTACCGGTTTGCGGCTGTTAGGTGATGGGCTAAGAAAGCTTGAAGAACAGGCAGCCGTGTCACGAAAGTTCAAGCAGCGCTATCGTTATGCATCTACACATTTTTGCTTCGACATCCAGGATCTAAAGGTGATGCTGGCGGACGCGAACGTGTGGGGAGAAAGCCCTTCAGTATCCCCGAGTGGTCTTGTCCAGACCGAAATGCGAACCCTAGAGCTCACAAGGTCATCTGAAAGTAAAAGCCGTAAGTACAAGGACTTTCTTCGTCAGCTTACCACAGTCGACCTTCTTGGTAAACTATGTAATGCTCTGTAGGGAGAAGTTGTTGAACTGGGCTTTGACTATATGAGGTTTCATCGATTTTGTTGGTGTCAACCACATTAGCCCGCAATCACGTGTTTTACTGTTAGCTCAACGCTATTACACTAGCCTCCATACTACCCCTTTTACTCACCTTCTTACTACAACCGAGGTTACTATAA
>JAJVDC010000359.1:0-16284 GCA_021436925.1 Neofusicoccum ribis
CTCCCCCGCCCCCATGTCGACCGACCCCAAGTTCAGCGTCGCCATCGTCATCAGAGTGGAGTTGAGTGAGTGACGATGCGAGACGATAACGGATAACGGCAAGGGCAATTCGGTGGTTAGGGTGTTTTGCATGTGCAAAAGCTGGCCAGCCAGGCGTGTTCCTTTCATCAGCATCACTTGCAAGGATTCATGTTTTTTTTAGGGTTATATTGCCTCGTTTGGAGAGGGCTGATCGCGATCGAGATCATCCCGTCAATAGTCTCGTTTCACCAGTTGATTGGCTGAAGAATTCTGTCAAATAGAACTCTGGGACGATCGAGTTCTTCGGTTCAAGCGACCGATTGGGAAGGTTCGGTAGGTTGCGAAATTGTGATGGGAGGGGCGCGTGGACGTAGGTGTCTCCTCTGCCACGGATCGGGCAGAGGCTGGCTTTTTAATATGGCGATAGCCGATCGGCCTCTCTTCTGCTCGTTTCCTCGGTACGGTCCGAAACAGGGGTATCTTATAACCTTTTTTCCGTCTTACGTCCTGCAGCGCCGCGACGGCATATGCTGGCGACGACTCGAGCACAGAGAACGCGCGGCTGTGGTCTGATTCCCCGTTAGAGATTAAAAAGGTGTCGATCCATTGATTTGCCGCAAGTGCTCCAGACCTCTATTGGCTGGGTTGCAGATCCCCCGCTACTTATATTTCGTGTCTTCCTGAATCTTGTGTTTTTTATAGCACGCCCGTCAAACCGATCCTCCCCCCTTCAATGCGTCGTAATGCTCCGAGACTCCATGTACTAGTATGCCCAAATAACACGTTTAGCAGCGGCTCTCTAGTCGCTTAGAAGGTGACGATCGATGGAGCCATCATCCTAGTATGAGCTCGTAGAGGATGACCATGGTGTTGATGCCAATGAGTGGTACTGAAGTTGTCCGAGGGCAAACACGTCAGTCACGCCGTCTCCGTCAACAGTGTCTCGTATAGGCTGATTGTCCGTGGGGAAGGGACACGGCTTTATGCGCAGCACAAGATTTGCCGATTGCCGTATAAACGGCGCGTCCGAAATTTCGCTTCTTCAGCCGTGCATCGTGTTCGGAGGCTCTGTGCTCAACGTAGGGAGGGAAACGGGTGGTTTGACTCACTTCTCATCAGTGTCCGCACTGATGCGATGAGGTTTATCAGCTTCGCCTTGACGCTCTGTGTATCCTGTGCGCCGCCAAATCCGGGCTCGGCGGACTGGCCCCAGCCAACTGCAATCAGACGGGTGGTGTCAGCGCGGTTCCGCAGCGTGATGGCAATGGAATGTGGAAGTGGCGGGACGGCGGGGTGCGTGAGCAGCAGCTGTCCCCGGAGAGGGAGCAGCGGGGAGGCGAGACGAGAGGCGTTGCAGATATAACGGGCGGAAGAGGGCTTACTGCGGGCGAGGAAGCGGTCCTCGGAGAGCACGGCGATGGCGTTGACGAGCAGGACCGAGACTGGGCTGGGTCAGCGCAGGGCGCGCAGAGAGCGACGGGGCAGGTGCGCGTGCGTACCGTAGAAGAGGCCGCCCAGGCCGAAGAGCAGCATGGTGGTGGTGTCGGGGCGGTCCAGCAGAGGGCGGTGGTGCCAAGTGGCCGCAACACACGGACGCGGGTGGGGAGCTCGTCGGGCACGGCAGCGGTCGCGTCAGCACGAGCGGGCGGCGGCGGGGCTGGGGCGACGCGGGCGGCGGCGTGGATCTGGTGTGTCGGTGGCTGCTGGACGTGTGAGAGAGGCTCGACGGATTGCCGAAGAGGCAGCCAGGCCGTTGCGTCGGTTCTCCTCCACGCGGCCGCAAGCGCGCAGGGGTTGGGCCGCCTGACTCGCGCCCGCCCCGTTTTCGCAGCTGGTCCCTGGCCGGACGCTGCGCAGATCCTCGCCTCAGGCCCTTTGATTTTCGCCTCCAGCGCACCGCCGCTGCATCCGCAAGGGCGCGCCGGCTCCCTGCGTCTCAGGCAGCGTGCTGCCCGTTAGCCTGGCCGTGCCGGCAGCCAGCGCCCAGCGCCGGCGGTGCTGCGCTCCTGGCGCGCGCCCAACCACGCACCAGGGCCGTGGCTGAAAGCGGCTCGGAGGCCACTCATGCGCCCTGAGCCCGACGTCATCGAGCATTGCTCGACTCGCTCTGCGCGAACCACCGCGCTGCGCTCTGGCAGCGCTGATGCTGCGCTCGCTGCCCTAGCCGTCCCGGCCAGCGCACGCCCCGCGAGCGCTTCCTGCCCGAGTGCCCGCTCCAGCACCGCTGCCGCGCCCGCTGGGCTCCCCCAATTTGCCGCCATCGACACGCTCCAGGCAGCCCGATTCGACCACTCGCGCGCACTGAATTCTAGACCACCGCCCGTCTCCCTAGCGTCCTCCACGCCTCCGCCCAGGCGCAAACACAGATCTCATCCTCTTTCAACGTCACTCCTCCAGCACCGCAGCCCGCCCGAAATATCCCACCACCGCCCATGTGCCCTGCGAAAAGACCCCGCCCCTTCGTGCGCCCGCCTTGACCGCCATCCCGAGTTGCCTGAGCGTCTGCCCGTCCGTGCTGCACCACGGCGGAGCATCCCAGTCGCTGCCACTTTATCATGCGAAGGTCCACCCCGCCGCTGGACCTGTCCGCGGACGCTTCCCACGCTCAGCACCGTCGCGATGCCGTCGAGTCCCGGCCCTCGACGCAGAGGACGCCCATGTCTCTGGCTGTCAACGATCTGTCTGAGCCAAGCGGCTACTTCGACCTGCATGATAAAGACCCCCCCTCGCCCGGCTCTGCCCATAGCGAGCCGCTGTCCATCATGATGCCGCCGACGCCGACCACCACCTCCATGGCCCTCGCCGCTCTGCAGTACCTGCCAGTGCCGCTGCTGGTTTTGTCGTCGCTGAAGACGGTCGTGCTGGCCAATGAAGCCATGGGCCGCTTGCTTGACCTTGACCGGTCCGCAAATGAGGAGAAGGACAGGGATTCTGTGCAGACTGTCACCGACAAGCTGCACGGACAGACCATGTCGGAGCTCGGCATCGACATGCTGCAGGACGGCTCCCCAATCTGGATTAGCTGGGAGGTAAGGCGGTCGTACGGCGTCAGCCATCACAATGCACGCAGACTAATATTGCCAGGATTTCCTCGACTCCGTCTGGAACCAAGCGCACGGAGACGCTGACAACAGCGTTGCCGAAGAAACGAATGAATCCAAGCAAACCACGCCGACGTTGGCGCCGAAGACAAGCACGCTGCCGTCTCAATCCAAACCCACGCTACCAAGGCTGAGCAAGTCGAACCTAGCCCGGACCACGGTGCACGATGTATCAGTCGACGTTATTATCTCTCTCCACAGGTCCACCAGCACGCCTCGTCCCTCACCGCCGAAGGATGCCAGAAGGTTAAAGCCTCGGCCAGAGAGTGACGCGATTCAGGCCACTATGATCGTTTCCGTCTGGAACGTGGAAGACGTCCAATATTTCACTCTAACTTTCACCAGCACAAAGTCGAACGCGAGCATTTCTGACTCAAAACCCTCAAGCCGCACTGTAATTCGTACATCCGCTGGTATCAGGAAATCTCCGGGCTCCGGTTCGAGTTCCTCTTCGGGAAGGCGCTCGCATCACAGCTCCAACCCCGGCTCGGCTATCGTGTCCCCCACAACCTTTCCTCCGCAGTTCCCTCCCCACGGGCCTCCTTCTAGAAGCGGAGACCAGTCAGCGCCCTCGCTGTTCATGAAGGCTACGCAGATGAAAGATGCCATTCTCAACTCCATTGCCATGCCGGCCTACGCTATGTGGAAAGACGAGAAGTTTGGCATTCCAAATAGAGCAATGCTGAGGTTTTTGCCGAACGAGGGCGAAGATGCTCCTATGGATCAACGGGAGTTTCTGGGGCTGTTCCAGGCTTTCACGGAGGACTTTAAGCGCCAGCTTGAGATTGACGAGTTTCCTATTGTTCAAGTCTGCCGTACCCGAGCGCCAGTCACGCAAAGACGTGTAGGGATGTTTATTCCGGACACGGGTGAGCGAAAGGTCTACGAGATTGTCGGGGAGCCGATTTTGGACGATAGGACTGAAGAGTTCCTTGGAGCCATTGTGATCTTCAAGGATGTCACCGAATACACGAAGCGAATTGCGGAGCAAATCGAAGAGAACGAGAGGCAATTCGAGTATATCACTAACCTAATCCCAATCATGGTCTGGACAACAAGACCGAACGGCGACCATGATTGGTTTTCGCAGAGATGGTATGATTATACTGGGCTCACCGAAGAGCAATCTCTGGGTAAGGGCTGGAAACTGCCTTTCCATGATGATGACATGTTTGACACGGGCAAACGCTGGCAGCATTCTCTAGCGACTGGTGTAAGTGGTTGCGGGTTCTTGAAGATGCCAATACTGATAACATACAGGAAGTGTACAACACCGAATACCGCTGTAGGCGCTACGATGGCGAGTGGAGATGGATGCTTGGCCGCGCCGTCCCGTTCCGTGATGATAGCGGCAAGATTGTCAAGTGGTTCGGCACCTGTACAGACATACACGAGCTAGTTGAACTTCGTGAATCAGCAAAGCAAATGCGGGAGCAGTTGCTTCGAGTGCTTGAACACGCTCGCGTCACGCTCTGGGCAATCAACCGCGACAGGAAACTCATCTTGCTTGAAGGCGGCATCGTCAACGACTACTCCCACGTCACCATGGAAAAAATTGGCACGGACATCTACGACCTTTTCAGCAGAAACGAAGCTGGCCGGAAGACTTTGCCCGAACTAAAGAATAAAATCGACCGCATCATAGATGGTGAGGGTACTGACGAGGTGATCGAAATGCAATTCGATGGGAACAACCGCTGGTACAGGACTCGTGTCGTACCGTTGATGGTAACATCCCGCCAGGCTGGCATTGAGAAAGACTCGTACATCGATGGGGTCATAGGCGTGAGTATGGACATAACTGGTACGTCATCGATCAGCGCTGCTTGTATCTTTGTTCCTAACATTCTACACAGAGGTCCGCAAGCGACAAGAAGAACTTCACGCGCAGGAGAAGGAAAATCACAAACTCATTGCAAATGCTGTCGCGGCCAAGGAGGCAAGCAGGATGAAGAGCCAGTTCCTTGCCAACATGTCTCACGAAATCCGCACGCCCATTGCAGGAGTGATCGGCATGAGTGAGCTCCTGCTTGACACAAAGCTGGACCAAGAGCAAAGAGATTGCGCTGAAAATATTCAACGTTCAGCCAATGGATTGCTCACGGTAATCAACGACATTCTTGATCTTTCTAAAGTCGAATCGGGACGACTTGATGTTGAAGAGGTTCAGTTCAGTCTTTCGGTGGTTCTCCGAGACGTCAACAAGATGATGGCTTTTGCTGCCGTTCGAAAGAACATCAGCTATGAGAGCAGTATCCCGCCTGAGATAGAGCGAGACCTGAAGGTTATGGGCGACCCGGGCCGGTTGCGTCAGATCTTGACCAACCTACTCACTAACTCCATCAAATTCACCTCCGAGGGTCACGTCAGCCTCTCGGTAACGGTTACGAGCGAGACCGAAGAGATCGTCAACGTCCGCTTCATCGTGGAAGACACTGGCATTGGAATTGAAGAAGAAGTCCGCGCCAGACTTTTCAAGCCCTTTAGCCAGGCTGATTCATCTACCGCCCGTCGATTTGGTGGCACGGGCCTTGGCCTAGCAATCAGCAAGAACGTTTGTGGTTCCATAATCCTCCCGTAATTAGGGCATGCTAACATCTCCGATAGCTCGTTGAACTGATGCATGGCGACATCGAGCTCCAGTCCACTCTAGGCCAGGGGACTAAAGCATCGTTCTGGATTCCGTTCAATAGGGCACAGTACCAAGACGAGGGTTCTCCGCTCATAGATCTAGCGTCGATTCCTGATCGCCTTCAGTCCGATGTGTCCGTCTCGTGCGGTAGCTCTGAGGACTATGGAACGCCGCCACTCACGCCAATCGCGCCAAACAGTGGAAAATCACCACTTCGTCACGGTCGAGCTCAGTCGATAGTATCTCTGCCAGGGAACGGTAATTTTCATCACGCCCTTCCAGATCATCTTTTAACTCTTCCAGAATGGGAGAGAAAGGACGTCAACGTCTTGGTAGTTGAAGACAAGTAGGTCTCATGCCTTATTGACATCTATCATCGGAGCTAACAGTTCATAAAGCCAAGTCAATCAGCAAATCGCACTCAAGACAATCAAGAAGCAGGGTTTTACGGTTAATGCTGTCTGGAACGGTAAAGAGGCATTGGATTACCTCATAGATGCCAAGGAAGGCAAACGCGATCGACCAGACATCATTCTCATGGATGTTCAAATGCCAATTATGGATGGCTACAAGGCGACTCACACGATCCGGAACGAGGCGTCTTTCAAAGACGCACCCAACATTCGTAACATTCCCATTGTTGCGATGACAGCGTCTGCGATCCAAGGGGATAAGGAGAAGTGTCAAGAGGCGGGAATGGATGATTATCTGTCCAAGCCAGTAAGAGGGAAATTACTGGAAAAGATGTTGGTGAAGTGGGCAGTCCAGGGCAAACGGAAACTGCAAAAGCAAGCAGAGAGAGATGCTGCTAAGAAGAACAAAGATGGAGTTCCAGAAACCATACAGGAGTTCAAGGATGACTCGAGCGACCAGACAAAGTCGTCGGCAAAGCCCTCCGCATCTTTTTCACCAACGCCAAGAACCGAATCGACAGACTTTGGCGCCGACGACCCCGGCAAGCGGGACTCTTTGACTCCAGCTCTCGACCGCATCTCTTACCGGGAATCGAGCGCTGTGCAAAGGTCGTCAGAGACCGAAGGTGACCGCGCCCAGCGCCGAGCGCATGCAGAAGAGATGGCCTCTGACCTGCGCGATTACAAACTGCTTGACTCATCGGACGATCCACGCAAGCAGCCGCAAAGACCGGAGACAGCAAAGCATGACTCCTCAGAGGCTCGGAAGGGTGCACCGAGTCATGCGCTAACCAGGGAGAACATGGTGAAATTCACGGAAGAGCAAGAGGACGGCCGGAGGGGGAGCACGACTGGCGCAGACATGGTAGAAGCTACCAAAGGAGCTATGGGAGGAAGAGCAGAAAGGGGAGGAGGAAGAGGAAGAGTGACAGGAGGAGAATCAGGAGGGAAAGGAAAATCTGCAGATGGCAAGGGCAGTCTGGCGAGAAACGTGGAGATGGCACTCCAGAGAAGCTCTAGTGCGCATACAGTAACTCCTTCAACCATGACTGGAGGAACTGGTGGAAGCTTAAGCGTTCAGATGGACGGCTCGGAACAAACGGAAGGCGAAAATATGTCCGGTAAGCCGTCGAAAAGGTGATCTCGCAGAGGGATCGTGAGGGTGGTTTCCTCTTTCGAGCGTTCTTGCATCTGCTTTAGGGTTTGTTAGTTCATTTCCCCCCGTCATTCCTCTCAAGCGCATTCTTACCTTGTCGCATTTCTCTTTTCAATCCTTGTATAAGTATTCTGGACCTTTTTTTTTTTTCTTCATGTCTTATGACCGGGAAACATGTGGGAAGTTAATTGGACAACGGGCATGCACAGCGGTTGGTATGGGCAAGGGAGCGCGGACTTGCTTCTCTTCTCCCATGAAGCGTATTGTTTCTCTGTCAATTACCCTCTATTCTTTACTGCTGTATCCAGGCTCAAAGCAGGCAAAACAACAGCAACAACAAAGATCTCATTTTCCTTCATTCCTATTTTTCACTTCTCTCTTTCAACTCAGGATACCAAGGGTCTTTGCGTTTATTGGATGCATTAGCGGATCTCCAAGAGAAGGATCAGGGTATTGCTCATCTGGCTGTATTATTATCATATTTTGGTTCGTTCTTCCATTTTCATGAGGCATATTCGTCTCCTTTCTCTCTTTCACTCCTTCGTTCTCCTCGTTAGCATAGTTTCTCCTTTCGGTATCCTGTTCATCTTCAGCGTCATCTTCTCGGTCGGGCTGGCCTGCTCTTCAGGCCATTCCTTCTTGAATGGTCTCACGAACACGAAATTGGGTATTTCTCCCTCCACGGTAGCACGAGCAGGCGTTTTATCATAGACGTCGAGTGCTGCATCTTCATGAGTCGGAGGTATTTGTCCTCTCGGTTTATCTTTTTCGTTAAAGGTTGCATGAGTCCTGCTTTCAGGTGGGCGGCATAGCGTATCACTTATCTCGGTACTGTAGAGTAGTTAGTATGAAGATACTAGGTCGGGAAGGAAATGCCGTTTTCTCGTGATAATGGTGGAATGGGACACTAGGGCCTGCTTGTGTTGGTTGTGGGGTGGGAAACGGGCTGAGGCGAGAGAAGACGGTTCCTCACCGGTGACGGCCGTTCCTGTGTATGAAATTCCGGGAGTGATAGAAGAATTAATCAACCTTGGTCAAGTTTTTCTAGCGAGGCGGAGACAAGGTGGAGCCCTGGCATCGCTTTGGTGCTACTATCTATGCACTTCTGGAATGCAATAGAACCAGCTTCGTTGGATGCTGGATTTGCATTGAAGGGCCTACACGGCTTCGATGATTGGTTTAGGAAGTGAAGATTAGGCGGAGGTGCATATATGAACTTAATTGACCAATGCTACTAAGAATGATGACACCAAACAAGCCATGTTCACTAGTAACTTTTAAGTGCAACTAATCTTGTCACGGCGGTAGAGTAGGCAGAGGGAAAGGCGGTGTATATGTCCAAGGCTATGCGAAGAGCCCGAGAGAGGCGGCTAGTAGCTATAAGGTGGGCGTTTGGCTGGTTTAGGCCACACAAGGATTAAAAAGAGGAACGTAATGCTATAGTCTTTGAATATTTCTATATTATGACCACGCTAAAGGCCGTAAATTTGATTTTAAGTGATAACTCCCTTGTAGAAAGACGTCCCTTAAGCCATTGAAGTGGTAAATGGTGATTTCGTAGTAATAGTAGTAATGCGTTTAGAAGATGTGTGTCTGGCTTTGAGTCGCTTTGAACGTACGAGAGCAGCTACCTACTACTCGACTTGTAGAAGGTTTTAGATACTATTAATAAACTATAATAAAAATAATTCCGGGAGGTAATTATATGAGATGGCGAAGGTCTGTGGTTGATAAAATTTCATATCACCAGTTGTCTTTTGTTCCACATCAACTATTCGTGGTTAAGTAATGGGCTTGGGACACAAAATCATGAGCAAGTTTGGAGTGAATGACTTGAAATTCACTCGGAATGTACGAGTGGGGACTACACTACAAGATTGTGGGAGTAGAGAGGGCATAAAAGGGCCTTTTATGACCTAAGTTCGTGTCTCAACCTTACAGAATATGTTCTGAAGCCGCACACGGGACTCTGCCAGAGCGAAGAAATGCATGGAGTTGATGCATTAGTCTGAATTAGGGTTGCAGCGAGCAATACGCAGGACTCACCTGGACGAACACTTCAGCTCCTCGTGTCTGACCTGCCTGCAAGCGCCACAAGAATCGGCTCATGCGAGGTCCCAGAGGGTGTATAAAAGGATGTGATCTGAACTCAGATGAAATTTGACCTTGATGCAGCCTTTCTAATCATTGCTAGCCTTGAAACTAAGACGAGTACCTTTTCGGGGAAACCAACAACACTCACTCGGAGGACTCGTCGTAGTCGAATGAGCTTACTCATGCCTCTGAGTGAAATTGGGTTGGGAAAGCAGCCTGCCATCCATCTTGTGGCCGAGCTAAAGAGGTAAGCGGTCGGATATTGACAGTAGTAAGAGACAAACCAAGCGCATGTAGAGTTATAAGAGGCGAGGATGGGGGAAATTAAGGGAAGTGATTGACTGAGCACGCTTTAGGTGGGAGAACCAATAAGAACAAAGTTTTTGGCTCTGTGGAAACGAAATAATCGTTCTGCAATTTTGAACCGAAACCTGAGAGCCAAATACCAAAGCCTCCAGTGGTAATAGCAAGTTCGCCGACACTTGATAGCACGGTTTCTAGTGATTTTGCTAACAGACGGAAAGGAATGCGTGCCAGACCGAGTCGTCCAAGAGTGGCAGCATCGAAAGCCTGAGTCCTTCCTCCCCGCGAATGGTTATTGTGAATCTTCCATAAATATTGATCCTCCAAAACTCCATCTTCTACTAAACTCCGCCAACCACCACTCGCTGCCCATGCTTGAAGGAGGAGTCCCTCTGCCGAGAAGTTCCCCGAAAGTATCGTACAGGTAAAATGTTCCTTTGGATGGCCGCGGAAGGAATTATAAGAGGTATGGGCGGCCTCCGTCCGGAACTCCCGCTATCTCATGAGAACTTCCAGCGGTTACCGCAGACAGTGCACTCGCAGAACGTCGTCATCGGTTCATCAGCAGAGCGTGTCTGGGCCTGGCTATAGCTGACCTTCTTCTGGCCGCACTTGCCGCATGTCAGACTGGTACTGATACTCCTCTCGGCCTGGGCCACCATGGCCTTGTTCATATTCTCCTTCTTCAGGCGCTCCTCCTCAGCGCGACGTTCCGCAGACATGAGCTCCTCGCTTGACATGACAACAAACTTGGCCGGCGGAATCTCGCCGATTAGCACGCGTTTGCGCAGGCCTGGGTTGGACTTGTTCTTGAGGTTCTGGAACAAAGAGCGCATGCGCTCCTTGTAGGCATTTGACGTTTCCGGTTGGTACTTGTTATAGGCGGCAAGCTCGACATCGCGTGCCACGGTCATAACGGCCTTGGGGGCTGCACGCGGCAAGTTAGTGACATAGCGCCGCGGCCATACATGTCTGGTTGTGGGACGTACCATCGTCGACCATCAATGCCAGGGCGTTGTACATCATCTTCAGGCAGTTGTCGCGAATGGAGCTGCCCGTGACCTTCCAATCCACGCCGTCGGTGTCGACGCTGCGCTTGTCGAGCGGGACGCTGTGCTTCGGCTTGGGCTTCGCGGCGGGAACGGGCGAGGGCGCAGCCTGCGAGGCGGGCGATTGGGTGCCGTTCTGCTGCTTGGGGGTGGAGGAGCGGTCGGCGCCAGCCTTCTTGACGTCGGAGCGCCACTTGGAGACGAGCTCGCTGGCCTTCTTGGCGACGTTGGGGTCCTTGTGGGTCTTGAGCTTGTTGACGATGATGCCGATCTTGGTGGAGCGCAGCAGGTCCTCGGTGGCCTGGACGCCGCCGCGCAGATCGTCGAGCAGCTTGATGCATGACGAACCGGGCTCGCCCGCCGCCTGGGCCTTGGTGAGGGCGCGGCCATGGGCCTCGACGTCCTTCGCATCCATGGGCATGGTGGGCAGCAGCTCGGGGGCGCGGGGGGAGGCGGCGGCGGGGTGCGGGGTGCTGGCGGGCGGCGGCGGTGGTGGGAGGGCACAATGGGCGCGTGGGACGTTGGAGCTTTCTTGCGGCAAGGTTGGACGTTCGCGGCTGCTGCCGCCGCGCTGGCTGATCCGCGGGGCAGGCGCGCGCTAGCCGCTCACCGCCCTCGCCTCCAGCCCAACCGGCTCGACGACATGCTGTCGCAACCACCATTGCCTGCCACGGCACTGCGCCCGCCCGCCCGCCCTGCCCCCGCTGCCGCCGCTGCGCACCATGACGGAGAACGCGCCGCCTGCCGACGCGCAGGCCAACGCCAACTCCGAGGCCACGCGCGGCATGCCCTACTACGAGAAACTCCGACGCGACCTGCGCGACGCCTTGCAGAAGAAGCGCATGCTCGACGCCGCCCTGGTCAGTTGACGCGTCGTGGACGCGCGAGTGCCGATGGACTGACGGTCGTCTGCAGAACAACATCGAAGAGAGCATCTACCGCGCCGAGACGAGCTACCTCGAGGAGACCAGCGCCGGCAACATCGTCAAGGGATTCGACAACTACATCAAGGGCTCCACCAGCTCTGCGTCCGGTGGCGCCGCCGGCGGCAATGCCGCGCGCCGGAAAGCTGCCATCAACGAGCAGGACCGAATCTTTAGCCGCAGCTCCCAGAGCTTTCTCATGAATGTACGCCGTCCTCCGGCACTCGCCATGTCGTGTCCAGCACTTCTGGCGCTATCCAGTGTCTAGCATCCGACGTTCGCGCGAGCCGTCTGTACTGATGGGAAGAAGAAGGACAGCGATAGCTAACACAGCCGCTTGTCAGGACTCCCCCGGTCCGACGTCTGCGCAAACCACGCCCTCGCACGCTCCCACACCAACGTCATCCTTCCCCGGCGCCAGCAACCACCCGACGCCCGGCAGCACGGCGAGCAAGGCACCCAACAACAAGAAGCGGCCGTCCGCCAAGGAGGATGAGGATACCGACGGAAAGCCGAACAAGAGAGGGAAGATCACGTATGGGCGGGATTAGGCGCTCGACAGGACTGTACAACACGGATTTGGCGTTGCGGGCATGGAAAAACGCGGCGTTTGGGAGGGCATACATGACCATCATCTGCGAGTACGATACCCCGAAAGAGGCAGAAAATCAAAAGACTTTGGCTTCGAAGCGAAGAGGATCCTCGAGAACTCGGGCCATGGTGATATCATCCATCGCATTGGTCGCGGTCCTGAAGAATTGAAGCGACATGTGAAAATAATCCGAGGGACAGACGCGTGATGACCGCAGGGCCGGCGTTCCGAACAATCCGCTGTCGTCCTCATCGAACCCTGGCCTGCTCATTCCAAATACACTCGAAATGACAGCATGAAAGGGGCCGTGTTGCCAGCGCTGCGGATGCGATGAAGCTGCTCTGGGCGCAACGCGCGTGCGGACATCATGGTCCCTCAGGGGAGCCACAATGATGTAGAAGCTCAGCAACAAGTGGGCCACGAAGTGATCCCGTGTACCTGGTCTGTTCACGACGCGAGATAGGCTCGTCTCATTTCGCCGGGGGGTGCGGGGACCCTGAGGGCTGGTGACAGCCCGGCAGGAGTCAGCACGACCGCGCATGGTGGTGATGATCCTTTCCCATCAGGCACGTCTGCTCCGAGTGAAGCCGCGCGCACGCACACACCCACACGCCCACCTACCCACTCCTTCCCTCCCCTTCGCACCCACAGCGGATGGACCGGTTTGGGGGGAGAGCAGCCACACATCTTCGCAAGAGCCAAGTTTTCTCGCTGCTGAGGCCATTTCCCTTTCCGACACCCTTGGACGCACGAATCGAGCAAATGACCCGCCTTTCATATCGGTCGTACCTGGCGATCACCTCGTGGCACTCCCGGGGACCTGAAGCAGTGCAGCTCGCAGCAACCCCCATCCATGTCCACACTGCCCTGCCCTGAGAAGATGGATGGGACGGGGGTGTGGCACTTTGGCCATCTGGGTCGCCAAGCAAGCACGAGCATGAGGCGCGAGTGCAGATCCATCTGGGGAGCCTCAATCACACAGGCAGGCTCGCCTCCAGTTCCGACCTCAGTCCGCGGCGCGCCGGTGCGGCGGCTGTCTTGGGGCCGCCTCCCCGAGTGAAGGCCGCATTGATGGCGAAGTCGCAAATCTTTGCTCCCGGAGGAATGACGCGAGTAGGATGCGGCAGCTCGGGAACGAAGGCGCAGTTCAAGACGAAGGAAGCCCAACACACAGGGGAGTCCTGATTCTGCACGACCCGCAGCTGTTGCAGCAGTGCAAAGGAGGCCCAAGCTCCCTCTCCTCCCCTCTCCTCTCCTCCCCTCCCCTCGTTCCGGAGGGAGGCCGCCCACGTGAAATCAGCATCCTTCACGTATGGACTACACCCCTGCATGCCCTGCTCGATCGTGGTTGCTCGCCAGCCCGTAAGAGTGCCGCGCACAGTCAGCGGCCTATGGAAGATTGAAATTGCCTCGTTGGTGCCCCGAGCGTCCAGCAAGTCCACGGCACAGCATGGCATCGCAAGTGCAGCACACCACCATCTCATGATTCCTCTCCCCCAAAGGGTAAGAGAGCAAAAAGCACAGGAGCAATAATAACAAGTAAGCCGTGAGCAATGACTTCCCCCACGTGCCAGCAAGCCGCTCTGGTCCGCACGCCACCCAGATTGGCGGGTACGGGACCCCAAAGGAGCCGGAGAAGCTGCGAAAGTCTGTTCTCCAGTGTTATCCGCGCCGTTCGACCATTCCGGCGGCGCGCCGTGCGCATGCCGGGTTGGTGATTGAGGCACACCACTGGCAGAGCAGGGTGATGGCGGGCGAGCGGGCGGGCGAGGGTACGTGGAGTAACTGTGTCACCTCGCAGACACGTGCGTCCACGTCTCCTCTTTTCCCCTCGCCCATCGCTCGGGCCGAGGACGACGGGGTTGAGGGGCGGAGGCAGCGCGAGAGGGAAAAAAAAAAGGTGGTGATGCACGTGCGGCGCCTGTGCCGCGGGCGCTCGACTTCACTCCATCCATCCATCCAGCGACGCCGACTTAGGGCTCGCAGCGCTTCCCAGTGCCGCGTCCGGCCACAGGCGCAAAATGGCTCGTCCGGATGGGATCGGGGGAGGCGCCCTCGCAAAACACTAGAGTCGTGTCTCAGACGCGGCGAGCGCTTGCGCGTAAGCAGCATCGCCACCGCAACGACCTTCTTCCTGTACACGGGATTTGTAAAATAGTCGTGTCTCGCGGGCCAGCCAACAAGAGGCAGCAGAGGGCGCCCCAGAGAGGCACCGACAGCAGTCCCGAAGCCGCCGCCGCTTGGCCGAGCCGACGCTCCCCGTCAGGATGGCTAGGGGCCCAAGGTTGCGCGCAAGACGTCAGTAGTTGGAGAGGCGGCGACTGGGCGGGTGGATGGCGCTGCGTGCTGGGAGGGGCGTTGAGGACTGCGCGCGCTAGGGCGTTAGGCCGAACCGCTCGACCTTCCTCAGCAGCGCACACGTCCAGTACGTACCGCACACAGACACCCCGGCCGGCCCCCCCGGGGAGGGGAGAGGGGGGCCAGCGCCAAGCCGCTACACCACAAGTCAGCGGTGGCCCCAGCGCATCCAGCCCGGCGGCCCAGCGCTGGCGCCGACCGGGAAGCGTGCGCGCGCCAGAAAAAACGCCAGCCGCTGCGGTGGCAGACAGGGCCTGGGGGTTGGCCGGCCTGGCGCCCTGTGCGTGGCCCGCGCGCGCTCCCCATGAGCCGCCGGCCAGCCAGCACGCCCGCCGCCCGGGCGGAGACTGGGAGGAGAGAGAGGAGGACAGAACGCCCGATGTAACACCATCGGCGGCCCGGCAGTCGGTGCGCCCACTCACGCCCTGCTCCGCCAGCCAGCGCGACGCCCGCTCCGCGCGCCGGCGTTCAGAGACGCGAATGGAGGCGTGCCAGCCACCGAGGGAAGCCACGCACGACGCGGCGCCCACCAACCGCGCCGACAGACGCGCCGAAAGGAGCCGCAGGAGCGGAGCCCGACAGCACGCGGCGGCGGCGGCGGCGGCGTCGGCGGCGGAGGTGGGAAATGCACAGCTGGGAGGAAAAAAATGATCAATCTCATGGTTACACAAACCCTGCTTTCTGCGCCATGCAGCAGCCCCCCTCCCCCCCCGGGCCGCCGCCAAGAGCGCCAGCAAGCAGCGCCTGCGCCCCTCTCACCCGACGACGCGCGCGGCGGAGCCCTGGAGGGTGTTCGCTGCATCTCCCTTTCTGCCTAAACTCAACCCAACGCACGCCGCCGAGCTACCCACGGATTGCTGCGCCGCCGTTGGTTGCCTGCATCGCAGATACGTACCCAGCAGCGTGCCCCCCGGCTCGCGCTCGCTGCCAGCCCACCGTCGGGCGTACTGCCTACCTCCCTGACTCCCTCCCGCCCTCCCGCTGCGAAACGGCTCTGCGGCCTGCATATGCCTGCCTGCATGGCGCGCGCGCAGGCGCAGACGGCGGTGCGGTGTGCCTCACTCTCCTGCTTTGCTGCACCATGCAATGCCTCTCCCCGCCCGGCAGCGCCAGCCAGCCATTCGATTCGACTCGCCGCCCGCGCCGCCCTCCTGATTCCGCACTTTCCCATCCCCCCATTCGCGACCCTAGTGGTCCTTTTTCCCTGCCAGCATCGAGCAATTCTGCATCTGCCGTCGACACTGCATCCCTGCGGCTACTGGTAGTCACGCACCCACCCTACTTTTTCCCTTTTATTATTTTTTCCCCTACCATCCTCCACACGGACTGCCCTGCAGCAGCTTGGTGCGCTTTGTGAGCTTGTCAATGCCAGATGGCCAGCCTATCCCGACCAGAGGCAGGCCGTCTTGCTGCAGTTGCAGCAGCCAGCCTCAAGGACGCACGTACCCCTCCCACCCTCAATCTATCAACCTTCCTTTCCTTCCCGCAGCCGCAGCAACGCACACACTCACTCGCACAAGCACACGGCATTGCCCTGCAGGCGCACACAGCCGCGGCCCACCACCCAGCCGCAGCTCTTCTTCCCGTAACAACTCCTCTGTGCTTCCTCCACCCGACTGTTGATGCGCCCTCCAAGCGCCAC